>OY829509.1:7986504-8267113 GCA_963691665.1 Clepsis dumicolana | reverse complement strand
GACAATGCAAGTACAGTTAACAAAAACTACAGTCAGAAAAAAAACTTTACAAAAAGTAATGATATCCCACCAAAAACATAAATATGAAAAAAGGAGCCAATTTCAATACCTACTTAACAAAGAGGTGAAACTTTAACGGGTGCCAAGTTTTATTCAAGAGCTTTCAAGGCAAGGCAAGGTTTTCCGTCTTAGTCATATGCAACTTATTGGCTAGTTTCATTTTTGGGGCAATAAAAATTAATTTTAAATAATAAGCTTTTGTGCGAATATTTGGCAATAAAAACTAGCAAAGTTGCACAGTCACAGTCAAGTAATACGATGTCTCTATGACGTCTGCTGTGATAAGGTTCCATGGTGGCTCAGGAATTAATTCCTTCGATTGTACTACAATTCTAAATTTTACTAACTGATATTTCAAAGATACATTGTACCTACGGAATATTTTTACAGACCCTTATTATAGTTGGCGAAATATGAATTACACCTATGAAAGGTGTAATTATTTATTAACCCTTGCACAGTTCCCTCCTGCGGAGACGATCCTGGGTGGACAACAAGAATTTCACTACCAGAGCCGCGTTTTATAAAGCTACAAGTTACAATTTACAAGCGTAAGTCTCATTCTATCACCTCTTGTTAGAAAGAGACTTCCGCTTGTAAATTGTAACTTGTAGTTTTATAAAACACCGCCCAGATTATATTTTATTGTCACTGGACTTGCATAAGTATGCCTAATTTCAACTTTCTAGGTCATTTGGAAGTGGGTTAGGTTAGGTTATCTATTATCAGTCAGTCAGTCAGCGACAAAAATGCCTATTTTTAGAGGTTAATATCTCAATAACCGATTGATATTTATGAAATTTGGTATTCTAGGTTCTTAAGAGGCTTCCCTGAGAGGATGACCTTGAACGCTTCGCGCCTTCCTCACCCCACCTCACTTCTACTAAACAACTTCGTTTTAGTGGCGACATCTATTAAATATCGGTCTAAATTAATTTTACACCGTGTTATCACAAATAACGCGTCTTTCCGAAAAAAAAATCGTTCAGAATTCGCACCGAATACATAAATTACTTATTTAAAATTTTAAAATATTATAAATAAAGGCCTGGTGCCCAGCAGTGGGACGTAAATAGGCCGATGACGATGATGATGATGATTATGATGTTGATGATTGAAAAAAGGTATTATAATAATGTTAAACGTAAAAATCCGAGCCTGTTAAATTCTCTACCTACCTATACATTGGTGTATGTCACAAGTCAAAGTAAATGATGCTTATGATGTAGTAACAAAATATTAATTGCGACTTGATTTTTTTTTATGCAACGAGAAAGGCAACGAGTTACATGTGATGCAGATATTATAAGCATTAAATACGAAAAAAAAACATGAAACGGTAAACAAGTTGAGATGTGATAGATACTTAATGTATTTATACTTATACTTTGTTTTTATCGTTTAAATAATGTACAGAATGGCTCTAAAAAGCAGCTAATATTTCAGTGTCGCGTCGGGCTCAGTGAAGTACCTTAATAAAGAAACCAAATTAATTTCATGTTTCATGTTGAACAGATTTTGATTTATTAAGGGGTCAAAAGTGGCCCCAAATGGTTCGTGTAATATAACACACGGCTGCTGCGTCGCCAGTTCCTTTTTCCTGAACTTGGCTTGATGCAGCCAGTTAAATATGATGATGTAAACAAGTATAGGCCAGGCCTATAACAATATTATCATGCATTGACAAAATAGTTGAGAGGTATTTTGTGAATGAAATTAGCACATTCTTAAGAAATAGTAACATAATTCACGACGAGCAATATGGTTTCCAAAAACAAAAAAATACATCTCAACTACTCTCTAAGTTTACTAATGAAGTTAACCAATGCCTTGATGACAGAAAACATGTAATAGCTATATTCATTGATTTCAGCAAGGCATTTGATACACTGAATCATGATACCTTTATACTAGGTTTCTGAGAAGTGGTATACAGGGCCCGTTCCTAGACTTTTTCAAAAATTATCACAAAAATCGCTGTACATCCGTAAAAATTGCTGAAGAGTACAGTGATATGATCCCAACAGAGAAAGCAACGGCTCAAGGTTCGATTTTTGGACCGACAGAATATTTAATTTACGTAAATGAGATGTGTAATATATTTCAAAATTGCTCTGTACACCAATTCGCAGACGATACTTGTCTGCTTATAGCGCACAAAGACATATATGAGGCAAAGAAACAAATGCAAGTAAATTTTAACCTTCTTTGTAAATGGGCTCACGACCTGCGGTTGGTGATAAACTATCAAAAAACCAAGGTTATGCACATTCACTCTACCCGAAAAAAGTTAATTATATCACCTAAAATAGTATTTCATAGTCACCAATGTCTACATCTAAATGTGACTAACTGTGATTGCGAGTCCTTGGAAGTGGTTACGCAGCATACCTACCTAGGTCTTATAATAGATAAAAATCTAAACTGGGGACCCCATGTAAACTATATTGGTAACAAATTAAGAGCTTTACATGCTAGAATGTCAGTATTAAAGTACAAACTACCTTTTAGTACACTACGTATGCTGTACATGTCATTGGCAGATTCCATAATCAGTTACAGTTTGAGCAGCTACGGAAGAACATACCCGACTTACATAAGCAATATTTATAAGTTACAGCGCAGCTTACTAAAAACTATCGTACCTGCAGTAATAAGGACAAAATATAAAGATGACGATGAGGCACTTTTTAAATATTGTAATGTTATTAATGTTTACGATAAGTTTAAAATGGCATTAATCTGTGAAGAAATTCATAAACTAGATTTACTAAAAAAAAGGTCTCGACCTGCACATTTTCGTAACCTATCATACGTGCCTAGACATGTCCTACCCTCGTTTGTTAATGTTTACGGAAAAAGAACCTGACATGTATCGCAACGTTTGTGAAAATCCCCTTAAATGTAAAAAAAATCTAAAAGCCTATCTCTTGTCGGTAAAAAAAAACGGATTGTATTGATATTTAGCTATGTTTGGTATAATTTATGATGTAGTTTAGTATTAAGCGACGCAGCGACAGATAAACCGTGCCCGGTTTCTGTTCGCTTCCTAGGCTACTCCTGCTGTGAACTTTAAATATTTTTTATGAATAAATAATAAAAATAAAAAAATATATATGGCAGATTTATTTGCATTGAAGATGGCGGCTGACATTTGCACCTTTTTTACACAAACTTGATTTAGTCACGAGGAGTTCGAATTTCAAATTACTTTTTGGACTTAAAATGGCGGCGGATGCATTTTCTTTATTTTTGACTAAAAAATGGTCATGGATATCGATTTCATATATACTAATTTAAGTTGCGATAAACTTGTTGATGCCATGATGTGTTAACGATAGGGTCACTCTTTTGTCATATTGTGCTCGAAATATGAAGCGATAAGACGAATCAGGGCAATTCACGTGCAATTCGTATTTCATCAACTATACCTAGATATTGTGAAAAATACGACGTACCTACTTTCACAAAGACAATTTATTTAAAAAACCGGCCAAGTGCGAGTCGGACTCGCGCACGAAGGGTTCTGTACCATTATTTATAAAAAACGGCAAAAAAAAGCATGTCTGTTATATGGAAGCCCCACTTAAATATTTATTTTATTCCTCCGACGTATATTTGTTACAACAAAACAAACAAAAACAAAATGAATCATAGTAAAAGTTATATCTAGAACCTAAAATGGAAAACGTCCCAGAGGCCGCTGCCTCGGGATAAGGTGCCCAAAAGGCTGGCGGCGTTGCCTCTTTGCTATAGCAATACCTACACGTTGGCCGAGGAAAGCACCAGCCCTTTGGTCACCTGTAATTTTGATAATTATTTTCCTAGGATATTAAAAAAGTTGAGTGCGTCGAGTCCACGGGCCAAGCGTCTCCACACCAAACGCCGCAAAAGTGAAACTGTTACGTTTACAATACAATACAACACAATAACTCTTCGTACGTACGTACGAATACGTTTTATTCAGTTTTTAGTATTTGTTGTTATAGCGGGAACAGAAATACATCATCTGTGAAAATAAGTTCATGAGACAGCCTGGTGACAGACGGACAGACAGACAGACGAACGGACAGAGGAGTCTTAGTAATAGGGTCCCGTTTTTTACCCTTTGGGTACGGAACCCTATAAATGCAGAAAGGTACATTCCTTTTTACACGACTGCCCAAAGAAAAAAGTGTATTGTTGTGTATAGTAGTTCCAATATTAAACTAACATAACCTTAACTGATTCATTCACAAAGAATAAAACGTGTTGTTATTCCTGTTTTGATTTTAAATATTTTAATATTTATCTTGACAGTCTGTTCTGTATGGCAAATCAATTGCATTATGAATGGCGTACCGTAGTATACCTACCCATATGGAAGTGTTGGCACCTGCGCAGCTAGAAGGAAATCCTTATGAATCATGGGACTTATTTTGCTCCTTGCGTCAACATAGCATCAAAAGATTTTAACAAGGAAGAATGTGGTTATAATTAAACAAAAAATGTAGGCATTTACAAATTAGTAGCATCTAATCAATCAGTTAGGTATCATTTAATAATCCAATTTAGAAAACTTTTCAAGACAAACGCAACGCAAAATGTGTATTTGTCGTAACTCGTAAATAATTTAAAAAAATCAGTCAACATGAACGAGGACACTCTGTGGTGGATAACTCAACGATGAGTAAACAAATAACCTTGAATATGAAACAAAGGAACGATTTTTAAGGTTCCGTACCTCAAATGGAAAAACGGAACCCATATAGGATCACTTTGTTGTCCGTCTGTCTGTTTGTCAAGACCCTTTTTCTCTGGAACGCGTGGAGGTAGCATGCTGAAATTAATATCAAATACTCAAGCCCGCGGTCCCTTCAAGCTGTGAAAAAATCAACCTTCCAAGTCAACGCAATCAAAAGATACAGTCACTAAAAAGGCTATTTCCATACAAATTGCCGAAATCCGAAAACCTAAAGGGTACTTCCAGTTGTCCTAGAAACTTGAATTTGGTATGAAGGTTGCTCTTATACCACAACCACTCAGAAAAGTCTCAAAATCTTAAATTTTGTCGTGAAGCGACAGTAAAAGAAAGAAAACAAACTAACCTAGGACTAAAACTAATTAAAGAAAATAAAGTTTTAAAGAATAATAATAATAATTTATTATTTACAAATATTTACAGGTAATTATTAATAAAAATAAATAAAAAGACGAGTGGTTTGGGGAAAATGTGTTGAGTGGGTGATGGGTACAGGTGGTGTATATGAAGTGGAGTGGTAGAGGAAAAGGGGCGAAGTAAGCGTAGCGGAGCGGAGTGAAGTGGAGCGGAGTTGATTGGAGCGGAGCGGAGCACGGAGGAAGGCGGCGGCGGTTAAGTGTGCTTCCCAGCACACACTGCACGCACGACGGAGCTCGGGCACGGGATGGTAGTAGGCAGTGGAGTGGGTGCGCACGTTAAGACACGCACCCAGGGATTGCACAGACTTGGTAGTACCGGAGAGCGCACGCCAATGGTAGCGTGCACGTGGAGGGTGATTTCAGGTAATGAAGTGGGGCGCGCGATGAGCCACGCACCCAGGAGCACACAGATATGAAGTACCCGGCGGCGCACGCCAGAGGATAGTGCGCACGAGGTGGGCGACCACACACGCCTCACCGAGCAAGTCGTGTCCGAAGGCGCAGCTTGAGATTGAAGAACTTCCGAGATGAAGGCTTTATTTTTACCGAACAGTAAAAGAAAACTTAATATGGCACTGCAGGGTCCCGGGGTTTAGCGAACCCGGGACAAGGCCTTTAATTTAGTTCTTTCTTGCTTGAAAGCGAACGAGAGACTGCCGTGTGCCGTCGTCGGGCGCTTGTACGGCTTATATAGCATTCGGCCGGAGATGCGTGCCCGACGGCGGCTCCAGAATCAGAACGCAAAAGATTTTGAATTAAAAGTAAAGTTTTGTAGGTGGCCAAGAAGAAACGAGTAATTTTGGTGGAGATTAGATATAAAAACACCAGGCTGACAAGAAAAGAAAACAGAAATTGCTATGACGACCATATAAACAAAGACGTCAAAACATGTCAAAATTTACTTTCAAGTTCATAACATTGCTAACAAAAACGAAAACAAATAGATACAATCACAAAAGAAAAGGAAAAAGTGTAGCGCATAAGCGCGTGCGAAGCCCGGTTTTGTAGAGTTCAGGAGACGACTGTGAAATGCAAAGAAAGGTAAATCAGCAAATGTATGATTTTAAGGACGCTTATAGCGTGAAGAATTGCAGTGAAAATAAAGTGAAATGGTGTTAATATGAGTTTAAAACGTTCCAGGGTCCTGTGGAAATGAATGTAGAGAAAATAATTAAGAATTGAAGATGTGTGTTCGAAAACATAAGTGACGTAAATGGAGTAAAAGGATGCTAAAAATTACACTGTAAGTATCGTAATACTACAATTTTTATGTCTGTCTGTAGATTTCGGAGACCAATATAAGTTGACCCCACACCGCGTACATTTTGCTTAGGAGCGGGGCTCTGCTAACACTGGACTTCTTAAAAAACAGAGGAAAAGCGTTAAAATCTTTCTACGTAACCCTCGTGCGCGAGTCCGACTCGCACTTGGCCGCTTTTTAACTATATTTTAGTCAGCGGTCTGACTTATCGTCGTTTGACCGCTGAAGCCATAACGTATATCTACCTACAAAAGCCACATGTTTTGACGAATCAGCTCCAATTTTCCAATGACTCGCTGAAAATAGTACAAACAACTTATTTAAAGAATTGGAAGTACTTAATGATGAATGATGATCGTATTTCAATTTAATAATTATAATTACTGGACATTACTGTTAATCTACATTATTTAAGTATTTTTGTTTACTAATAAACTCAAGTACCTAGTAGTAGTATTTATTTGGTAATGACTCGATATTATGGTGAAATAAACGGATCACTCACGCATGCCAGTCTAGTGTAGCCCGACATGTTTCGGACTAACCCGTAGTCCTTCCCTCGGGAGCAAGCGCTACGATTGAATCTCACATCAGTTTTATGTTATCTCGAGATTTTTGCTATTACCTACATATTTGTTTTTGTTTACTTATACACTCAATAATTAGTATTTATTTAGGTAATTATCATCGTCATCATTTATTCAGTAAACATGTACAATTGTACATTACCCGACATACTTGTTATTTCATATTTGTTTACTAATAAACTCAAGCACGAGTATTGCGCCTCGCAATAATTGGTAGGTACTTACAACGCGTTACATTTATTAGTTTCCTCTCACGTATCTATCCTAATTTTTCGTAATTTTAAAAACCATAGATCTCTTCACGACTAGTCCAATCGACCGGCGTGGTAAAAATAAATAATAATAAATGTTACATAATTATTTTTTATTTGCGGAATACTTAGGTAAGCATAATTTAAAATTGTTACAACTCCACATAATTAGGCCTTAAAACACTCGTGTGATCCTATTATGAAACTCAGCTTCGCCTCGTTTCATAAAAACACAGTCGTGTTTTAAGGATCCTCATTATGTAGCAGTTGCATAAACTACTAATTTCGTATGTCTGTCCGGCTGTTCTCCTCTACACGTCGCATTCCTCAAGCGATTTGTGAGTATTTATTATTTTATTATATAGATTTTAGTTGATACGGTTCTTGAAAACAAAATAAAATATTCGTTTAAGGAGGATCGATTAAATGCTTATTTTATTAGTATAGAGCCCAACTTAATTCTGACTTTAAGTTCAACCTATTTGATTAAAAAGTATGAATTTTCCAGCGCTTTGGTTTTGTTACTGTCGTGTCGTGTATTTTATTTGGTAAATAAATCAATAACATATTTAGGTACATATGCTGTTTAAAATATATGTACGGATCTGACGGCTGTTTACAATCTTTTTCAACCTAAAATATCCTGAACTTTACCTAAATAAAAACTGCTCCAAATCACTGAATTACCTACTTGTCAATGTTTAACATTCCAATCATTCCATAGAGTTTGTTCAGTATTCAGAATGCGTCGCCATAAATTCTTAAGTTTTCTTAACTCAACCAACCGTTCTTTGAAAAACCAATGTCTTAACAGAACCTACTATGGAGCGTTAACGTACCAGTTTAATCCCTAGCGAAAATCAACCCAACGTCTCGCAATCGAACTGCCAATTCAAGCGCTATTAGAATGACTTCGGTGCATTATGCGTACGTTTTATAATTAGTGGCAGATTAAAACAAAGCGACCTCGTAGGAATTGGGTCGGTGCTAGTCAGGGGGAGTGGAGGGGCGGTCGGAATTCGCGTAAGGTTACGTCAGCGGGCGTCGGCCTCGCCGCGGTCGCTGACCTGCGGCTATCTCTAGCGCACACTCGCTCGCGCCGGTGCGCACGCGCATGGGCGCACGCACGTGCCGGTGCCGCTCAACTAGCCTCCCTATGCCCGACCGACCCTTCAACTTGTAAGGCTGCATTGAGGTAGGGTAAATGCTAATGATGAGAACTCTAACCAAACCTAATTTTAAAAGTACGTATGCCATTAAATAGGTTTGTGCAAATCTGATCAGCTTACTGGGTTAAGTAGCGCCAAATATGTGCGGCGTTAGATTGCATGTGCGCAACATGATAATTAAATTACGTTCCGTTTATTTTGAGATTTAACGGTCAAATTGGCAGTAAAACGAAGTGTGTAATAAATAACTCACTATATTTATAATAAATCTTGCTTTAAATTTTTCTTTTTTAATACTTACAAGCTTTTTGCCGACTTCTTTTTGCCGCCTGTGTTTGCATTGTCACCCAACTTACATAACCATACCAAATTTAAAGCCAATGACATTAACCGCCGAAGAGTTCCCTACTGCGGACACGATTCTGTTCGGGCCACCAGAACTTTACTACCAGATTATTGTATTGTCACGGGACTTATAAGCTTGCAAAATTTCATCACAAACGGTTGAAATTCAGTTGCAAAATTTGACACGAACATTCATACTTACATACATACAGCAAACATAGCAATTTAAATAATAGCTAGTAAAATTGTGTTAATCCGTACGAGGAAAATAGAATAAGTACTGCTAATAAATGTTATAAATTATTACAATGTATTTTTTTACCATTTGTCTTCTAATTGTCGAACAACGTGGGTAGTTTGACCGTTAATTCAAATCGTAAATTAAATGGAGCATAGTGTTATTACTATGTTTACAGAGTGCAAAATTAAAATGCAAATACAATATGTGATACTTAACTACTACGTTGAATGAAACTACTGTCAAGTTTAAAAAAAAATCAAATATTAAGAAATGGGAAAAATCAAACGTTCCACGTTGTGTAGCAGTGACTTAGAATGCAAAGTAGAGATGTTCTTATATGTACGAGTTTACAGCTGTGATAGTACAGTGTTTCTGATTGGTTACTGTTTCTGTAGCATAAAAGTTCATGCCTGCTAGATAACTGTTTTGTGTCAAAAGCTTGAGTGCTAGAGCTGGTCCACTTAAACTGCAATAAGGGCCCCTTTCACACAACAACATTCTGACCATCAAATGGCATTTACCGTTTCTCTTCTCAGTCAGAACAGTTGAAAGATGGCGCACTACGATGTCAAGAAAGCTATGTTTGTACTGTCTAACCATTGTGTCTAACTTAAAATTAGAACCCTAGCCACTAAGTTGTCACAGCTCAATAATTTTAATTTGCGTATTTGCTTTTAAGATCCATCCGTCCGTGTAAATAACCCGTCAAGAACACCCAAATACCAAATTAAATTACTTACAGACAGTTGTTACTGCAGTATTATGTATAAGTTCTCCTATCTTTTAGATATTTATTTATTTATTATAATACATTTCTACTGGACTTACAGTGCTTAACTGAACCATCCAAATAGATAAAAAACAAAAACATTGACAGGGTCAACAAAGAAGAGATGAGCAAATTTACTTACTTATCAGAAATCATAAATAAAAATAACATATCTAACACTACATACATTGATAAAATATCGTGTCATGTCCTTATAAAGAAATTTAAGAACAAATTTAACTAACATGTGCGCTGTGCTGAGTTTGAAACGGTATTTTAGCAAAAAGTGTCATAGCGGTGCCTGTCTACAGAACTAACGACTTATGATACAAGTACAAAGCGGCTCTTGTTTTGAAAATGTAGAGCCGGGTCCCCCGGTGGCCGAGGTCGTCGACCTCGTTTCCACTTGTATCTATGCGCCTGCGTGGACGGTACCTACCGGCAACTACCTCTGCTAGAGAACGGGTAACCGCGTTTTAGGAAACCGTACCAAGTTTTAGCTGTAAGGGATTCAGGTTATTACAGAAATAACGTAGAAACTTTCGAACATCCTTCACATGATCCTACGGCATTTAACTTTTATATACAAACTAGCTTATGCCCCGCGGCTTTGCCCCCGTGAAATATTTCAAAATGGGCTAGTTCCCTAACCCTTGGGAATTTCGAAAAATCCCTTCTTAGTGCACCTCTAGGATAGTCTAGGTTTATGTTTACCAAATTTCAAGTCTCTAGGTCCAGTGGTTTAGGCTGTACGTTGTCTGTCAGTCAGTTAGTCACGGTACTGTTTTATAGTTATAGATGATAATAATTTATTACATAATGTAGGTGTACCAATTGATACTTACCGTTAGTCTGAGAAGACGAAAAAAACTACTGAAAACAAAAATAGACTAGTTTGTCTCCTCATTCAATAGACAAGCAGCATAGAGCTTTGTCATGCGATGATGATGATAATGATATCGAAATAACCTCGTTTTTATTTCCTGGTATTTTAAATGAATTGCGCCCCGTTACCGAATAGAACCACAAAACGCACTAAATCTCCAAGCTATCAACCATCAAGTGCTCAAGTATTCTATTCCACCAGGGCCAAGACAAGTTACAATTTACAAGCGGAAGTCTCGTTCTATCACCTTTTGTTAGAAAGAGACTTCCGCTTGTAAATTGTAACTTGTAGTTTTATAAAACACGGTCCAGGTATCTCATTTCATTTTGTTGACCAGACGTTGAGTATGGATCGAGAACATTGTGATTCTTAAGGACGATCAACCGAAATAACCGAAATAAGTCGTGTAGTTCGTGTAGTTTTGAAATTTGGTACAATTATTCATAAGCAGAGCCCTCGTTTTTTTCGGGAGGGAGGGGAGCGCGAGAATGAAACAAAAATGTGGAAAAAAAGGGACCTCTCACAAAAAGAGGACTTTTAGTATTTTTATCAGGACATCTGAAGGAAAAACTGTACCATTGCAATATTCAAAACTACACTACTTATTTTATCTGAATTTCATTATTCTCCCAGCCCAGAGGCCCGAGTACGAATATTCGAATCCTGCGTAACATGACGTTATCGTATCGAAATCGGGAAACTTCATTTAAATTTTAACACCAAATACGCTCACGGGTGGGCGCTGTTCCAAACGTCATACAAATTTCACGATAACGTTACTACTCGATTACGTTACGCAGGATTAAAATATTCGTGCTTAAGCCTCAGGTTAGCAGTCTACACCAGATTTACACCGACCGGAGACAGACACCCGGGCAACAATCAATCTTAATTCCAGGTTTGATCTGTAAAGACGTTTTTCAATTTAACTATACATCAAGTTAACCGCGGGATGTCTAACCTAGGTGGGCGAAAGTCGGCATAAGAAAATCTACTTTTAAATTAGTCAGACAAATTTAAAAACAGAACAGGTAGATCAAAAAGCAGGAAAAATATAACCGTGATATCTCTCAGATGTGTCTGCTACTTAGTTTCATCTACATCGTAATAAAATATCTTAACAAATATACCAATGTGTCAAAGGTTTGCCACCCCCGATGTAGAGCATCTAATGGATACGCTGAATATGGATTTTTCCAAATATTTGTGGGAATGTTATCATGACATTATTTGGGTTACTGTTCGATTACGCACATAAGAACAGGGAACTTGATTGACTAATTCGGTTCATATTAATTTGGGTTACTGAAAGAGGTCGTAATTCGTAAGAATTGACGAGTTATAGACCCGAGCCGCGGCGAGGGTTTTCATTGTTACGAGTTTGTAAAACCTTGCCGACCGATGATACATCATAATACGTTTTTCAATATTTGTATGAAAACAGCTAATTAAATAACACTAAATAAAAAAATAAACACAAGTTATAAGTAACAAAAATTAATAGGGCGCATCCCCATTTAACCACGGATGCATACAGCTTACATTAATTACAAACAATTTTCTACAAAGGTTTTCTACATCTGTATTTTTTCTACGTGTGTATAAATCGATATTTTCTTTATTTTAGGAATTAAAAACTCGTTACTTATAACTTTGAAATTGGACTTCTAATAATAAAAAAAACTTTAAAAATATCGCACTGTAAAATGAACTCACGAGCCATGTAGGTATGTTACATCCTTTGAAAGGGAATTTTTAGAAGAATGATAATATTCCTCCTTCCTTCCATTAATAGGTCCCTGATGTAACATCCTTATATGGGCGTTTGTCTGTGTGTGTGAGAGAGAGAAAGAGAGTGTGGAGATCCAATTAAAACAGACTAATATGCTGTGCAACAAACTGGTGCAACGTTCTTTATCTATGAACACATGAAAGACTTCTATAGGTGGGCATCACACTATTTAGGATCTCAGGGGAGCTAGCACGCGCGCCATTTTGTCGCTTGTCGCTCAGTGCGTCCTTCACTGATTCCATCACTATGAAAGGGACGCACTGCGCGACAAGCGACAAAATGGCGCGCCGTGCTACATGTGCAGGTGGAGTTATTTGAACGCTACACAATCATAAAACCTGCAAACTATAATGATCTGAAAGCCAAGCATCTACATATAAAATAAATCGGTTTTAGTCGTTAAAATGATGCACAATTTGTATTCTTGTAACAGGAACTTTAATTATTAATCTGGGTATATACCTAATGTGTGTAGGTGTTATGCTTACTATAAGTATTTTCCTTAGAAAGTTATATTGTTATATTTTCTACATTGCATCACCTTTTCTTCATTCTCTGTCATTACGGTTGCCCGGAAAAGATCGCTATGTAACAATACAGCGGCTTATTACTACCGCGTGTATTTTGATTGAAGTTTTTTTTTTTGTTTTCAATAAAGAGTATTTCACATCACCAGCCTTTTTTACTTCCCACTGCTGGGCACAGGCCTCCTCTCAGAATAAGAGGGCTTGGGCTATAGTTCCCACGCGGGCTCAGTGCGGATTGGGAACTTCGCATACATCATTAAATTGCTTCGCAGGTGTGTGCAGGTTTCCTCACGATGTTTTCCTTCACCGAAAAGAAAGCTCATGATAAATTACAAATGTAATTCCGCACATAAATTCCGAAAAACTCAGAGGTGCGAGCCGGGATTTGAACCCACGACACTCTGCTTGAGAGACCATAGGTCAAACCACTAGGCTATCACGGCTTGGTTATTGTATTTGTACTGTATAAAATTCAGTTAGCCTAACATATGCTAAATTCATGAACTAGTTTTTAACCTCGATTTAACAAATGTAAGAGTAATTAGTATACCAGAGCAAGTTGCTTTCATTATGCCTCGTGATTTACTATCTCGAACCCTGCCGAGCTTTCCCTTCTTGACATCTTCGGGCTCTAACTTTCCAACACAGATCTTGGCATAAATAGACCTAGAAAATTTCTTATACTCTTAACACTTCAACCTCGTAACTCAGTAGGGCCAGCGAACTTATTGAATTAAGTATAATATTTACAAACCAAGCGATATGTGAGCTTTTTGCTAGTGTATAAGTTGCTCTAAACTGAAATTCCGATGCTAACCTCTTGGTATAACATAGAAATATAAAAACTAAATTGAAGTACGGTCTATGATAAACGGTCAAAGACAGAAAAATGTGAACTGAAAGTTGGTGGTTATACGACCACTGAACTGCCATCGTATGAGTCAATTCAGATCTGGGGTTTTTAATGTTATCCAACTAATATCAAGTCATTGCGTACAGAAAGTTGCAAATAACAGTGAAAGTGTCCCCACAATTCCCGCAACAAACAAAGTGGTCTTTGTTGGATGCTGTTTTATTTTGGCATACGCTTAGTTTCTTTTGTACTAAATTGGAGTTGAAGCAAGTAGACGGCCATTAATCATGGTATTTGGTAAAATAGAGGAGCATGACTTTCTAGCGGCAGCGGGCGCCGCTCTCGGCGGAGCCGGCGCCCGCGCCCGCGCCGCTGCTTTCTACCAGCGCCGCGGCTCAGCTCCACACAAACCGTAACTAATAGATTAGATTGAAAGAAGCGAGAAAGCGAGTGAGGCGCGGGCGGGGAACTAGGTCACTTTCATTTTCGTTCGTTTCTTTTCGGATGCAACGTGCTTGACGTTTGCCGTGCCGGTTAGCGCGTGTTCATTACCTCCTTTCTTTAAGGATAGGTTGTTTTGTTTTCTTTAAAACAATAATGCACCAAAAATTGGCATGTAGTTAGAGCTCATTGAATTTCAAAAGCATAGGAAGTATTTTAATGCAAAGAAAAACCCGCAAATGTTATGAAAGTTAGCATTTGTATTTCTGTTGCCACATTCAGAGTTCTCTATACATACCTACAAGAAAAATAAATAAAAAGTGAAGTTGTTGTGTAGTAAA
Organism: Clepsis dumicolana; assembly: GCA_963691665.1. Classification (NCBI taxonomy): domain Eukaryota; kingdom Metazoa; phylum Arthropoda; class Insecta; order Lepidoptera; family Tortricidae; genus Clepsis; species Clepsis dumicolana. The sequence continues at coordinate 8,252,430 of OY829509.1, read as the reverse complement.
GAGATTGTTATAACGTTTATTTCTTATTTTTTTAACCCCCGACGAAAAAGAAGTGTGTTATAAGTTTGACCTGTAATGTGTATCTGTGTCTGTGTATCTGGGTATCTGTGTATCTGTCTATCCACTCAATTGCTTTTGGCAACTAGAGTTGCCTGTCAATGCTCATATTTTGTTATAAATAGAGTTCAACTCAAAATTCAAAGCAAGTGAGTGGCTATGTCATCATAGCTCCGAAACAGATTTACCGATTTCGATGCGTTTTTTTTTTAATCGAAAGCTAGTTTAATCGAAACGGTTCTTAGCTAAGTTTCATTAAAATCGGTTAACTCATTTTTGAAATGTTGAATGACAATGTCGGGGGTTTTTCAACTTTCCAAGTTGGTTAGGTTATTTTCAAACTAACGAAGCCTCGGGATATCCTGGCGAGTCGATTAGAGATGCTTTCGCTAGTGTTTTCTCAATGCTAAAATGTAAATAAGTAGGTAAGAACATTACATCATTGATGGAATATTTATTCTCACCTTGAAAAAGAACTTTTCTACGTGATAAAATGAGTGGCGATTTCAGGTAAGTACTCATTAACAAACGCATTATTAATTTTACTGTTGTGTGCTCACTTGTTTGCTGACTACTAAGGTTACCGCCATGTAAATATTTACGATCAAAGTAAAGTCACGTTCTATAATTTCAATTATTAGAAAACGTGATTCATACCTGTATTGCAAAATAAAATTTTAGTCTTGACGTAAGCGTGTTTGGCACGTTGGCTTACCGAATACCTACAAATGCGAAAAGAAAGTTCCCGATTTTTTTTTTCAGAAAACGCGAAATTTTATTCATTTTGATTGCAAAATTATTTACCATATTTTCAAGTAAACTGTTTTTTACTTAGAAAAATATTTATTTGATAATTATTTGTTAATTAATAAGATATTGAGTGTATATTTGAAAGAAGAAATGAGCTACAGTGCTTGAAGCTTGAAGCTGTATATTTAAACAAATATGAAGTAATGCATGCAATTGTGAACCGGATTTAAGAAAATCCGCAGCAGAGCTAGGGTCGCCAAGCGCGGGCGCAGGGCACGCGGCGGCTGCGCCGGTGACTGTCGAAAGTGAGAACTTTCTAGGCCGCACCTTCACCAGCACGCTAATCACGCACTTTTATATCATGCCAGTTTTCTAATACAATAATATTCAAGGCGACCTGTGACATGGAAACTTTGTTTATAAAGCTAGCGCCGCCTGTACTTTAGGTACAGTAAGTGGGTCAACTTCGTGCAGCCGCCGTCAGGACTTCTATTTTTGTCGAATAAATGATTCACATGCCTTCTACGCATGGGGTCTGAGTGGTCTGGGGCATAGATTAATAACAATGTCGGTACAATATGAGGTTCTATTTTCGTTCCAGACTATGACAAACAGACAGGCATGCGGTGAATCAGTGGCATCTCTACACATTGAATACTCGTCATATCGTTAATTTTCAACTATAGTTGCTCAATCATTTACAGAAAACAAAACCTTAGTCAAGACTTATTCTTTCAACTTTGAGAGAAAGTACTGAAATCGTCATTAACACGAAAATAACACCGAATTGCATACTAATAGCAAGTTGGTAAATCTGCGAGCATACCGAATATAGTTCGCGCTTAACTTTCCGATAAATGCAGGCACTTTCTACACTTGTCAGGTCAACTACGCAGTGCGATAGTGTAGTGGAAAAGGTGAAATTTAGTGGAGCGAGAAATCGACGGGATGCGATGTTTATTGTAGCGCGGCGCGATCGGGCGTGCGCGAGAGAAACTGAAAGTAATGGCGCCGGAGCAACCCACTTTCACTGGTGCGCGTGCGCACCCTCGCGGCTCCCGGCCCTGCGAAGGGGCTAGGGGCTCACCGCCCGGCAACCGGCTATTATCACCCCGACATACTGGGTTCAAGAAAAGTATTTAACCCATCTAATCTTAGTACTTATTTGCCCACCGCCTCCTTATCATGTTTTCGCAAATGTATTAAAAAAACGTCGTATGGTACACGTGCGAGTGTTTTCACTCGTCCTGAATCTCGACGCTCGCCTAATGGCTCGGGCCTATTTCAAAATGATATACTTTCCGCACCTATATCAAAAAGTACTATTTTAGTACAGTTGCTCAAAAAGTGGAACTTTTTGTGGCTACGTATCGTGCGGAAAGCTGTTTTTTTCGCACTAGTGCTCTTTGCTTTTCCAAGGTGACGGTGGAAGGCAGTCCGCCGCCTTCCTCCACTGCGGCCACTGCGGGTCCCGGCAAGGAGGGATGGGGAAGCTTGTGCCGGCTCACCGCCTTTGGTTTCATTGAAATTTTTTCCCAGGTATATTAAAAAACATCGTTCGGTACACGTGCGGAAATATCAAAAACTACCTATTCCACGAATTACTAAACAGTGCTCCTCATAAAATAGTGTATAACTGATGAGCTCATAAAGACAACGCAAACATGAAAAGGGAGCGCAGAGAGTTTGCCAGTACTGGTGAATATGCTGGTCCGCATAATAGCCATTCGATTTTTAGCGTTATACTCGGCGAGTCTGTGGTTTAATTTTACCCATAAGGTTTACAATCCTTGTCGATTACGTGTAATTTGACCTCGGTGACAGTTTGCCACTTTTGACACAAGAAATAGTCATGGGTGTCGATTTCGCGTAATTTGGCTTCGATGAGCTCGGATTTGACATGTTTTTTTTTTTCAATCCAAGATGGGATATGACAGTTTGTCACTATTGACACAATAAATAGAAGTTTTGATTTTGTGTAATTGACCTCAGGTCTCCGATGATCACGAATTCGCCATTATTTTTAGCATCCAGTATGATGGATGACATTTTGTCATTTTAAACACAAAGTTGATTGGTTGTTGTCATTTTTTAATTGTCATCATGTCTTGGATCCAAAAATAATGTATTTTTAATTTCTTATGTTGTTCTTCCATCTACCAATTTCTTCGCTGTAATGAGATGAAGAGTTGCGTGTTTCGCACTTGTACTTTTATGTATTCTTGTTATAGCAAAGTTGTTTTGTATATCGTGCCTTGGAACCCTCGCTGCGCTCAGAATCCTAAAATACTTCGCTTGCTCGGGTTTCAATACGAGCATCGCGCCAAACATTAACTTTGCAGCCTTGCATAACAAATAACTTATTATCATTAAATACTAACATAGATAATCTAGGATTCCTACTATACTTAATGTCAAAATGGACATCATTGTTACCTAAATAAATACAAATAGCTTTTAATTATTTCCGACACGGGTTCATGGGGACCCGGTCCTTAAAAGCCATTTCATGAGATCGTGGGGTCGAGTACAACATGATATAAATACGAGATGGACGCATCTACGGAGGTCTATTCCCTAATACGGCATGAAGATTATTACTATATATTTATTTATTTATTCAATTTACAATAATAAGTTTGCAGTCAGAGACCAACACACTTATTATGTTAACGGACAAAGAACACAGAAAAGAGAAAAAAAAGACATACTAAAATTCCACCAATTACAAGGTACATATTGTCTACGGTCAACCTAAAATAAAATAAAAAACCGGTCAAGAGCGAATCGAACTCGCGCACCGAAGGTTCCGAGCCACCATCGATAATATTAGTAGGCTCGTCCGTTAAAATCAATACTTAGCCAGCAGTTGCCTACTCTAGGCCTAGGCAATAAAATATAGTATTACACTTGATTCAACTGTTTTTTTTATAATCTTGCACCTTTAGTTCCTGTTTCAGTGTTAATATTTATTATATTTAAATATTAATTTTAAGACAGCAAAGCAGTCCATATTTAATTAATTTTCTTAAAAAATGCCATATAAATTATAAAGGTAAGTATTTTTTTAAACAAAATGCTTTCTAATAATATTAACGCAGCGATTCAACGTCAACGTCAAACTATTGTTTGTTTGATTTCCTCTCTCATTTATATTTTGATTATTAAATGTTTTTGCTGATTGTCATGCGTCGCATAACGCATTTACTTAAGGAAACAAAGTAGAAAAAAAGTTTAGCTTGGCATTAATAAAAGTAACTAAATATCCAACATTTAGTTACTTTTATTTGTATATTGTATTACTTTCTACTTACCAAATCCGTGATTCGTTTTAAATGCGGATTAAAGAAATCGCAAAGAAAGTGTGACTTGAGTTCATTATCCTTCTTGTTGTTATGCCAGTACCTAAGGCCCCAGTGCCCGATACTTCAATAGTTGGCACCTTCAATCTTAATTCATAGCAATAAAGCAGCTGTCAATTAGTGGAGTTAGACATTCAGGCGATTACCTTACTTACCTACTTAGATTTGTAAAAGGGGAAACTGCCCAATAACTAACCAAAACTGAAAATCTCTCAACGCTCTTGATCTCTAACTGCTAATTTCTCTAGAAGAGAGCCATAATCCGGTATTTAATTAAAAATGTGGTAGGTAGGTACTACAGGACCAGCGAACTATAAAAATATAGAACCATGACCTGACTACCGCGCAGTTTTGTTCTTCATTTTTATCTCCGCCCACCGCGGACCCTAAATGCCTATGTGGTGGAGCCATTTTTTGGGCTTAGTTACGCTTCCTTAGATATTATTTTTCTTAGAATAGGATGGACTACGCAAGTATCCTTCTGTATAAAACCGGCCAAGTGCGAGTCGGACTCGCGCACCGAGGGTTCCATACATTTTTTCTTGAGTCTTGATGATTATTCCCGCTTATCCCCCATGCCTTAAGTTGTCCAATATTAGCAGTCCTGTTTTTAAGCAAAATGTGCGCGGTGTGGCGTCATTTTATCTTGTCGACAAATATGCGTACAGACATAAAAATTGAAGACTTCCGGATTTATCTCATTGAGTGTATTGCTTATAACACCATAAGGTAGTTACCTTCATACTAAATTTCAAGTTTCTAGTACAACTGGAAGTACCCTCTAGGTTTTGATTCCACGCCAATTTGTATGGAATCACCTTTTTTTAATGACGACCTTTTATGAATAACTTTTGATTAATTTGACTTAGAAGTTTGATTTTTCCACAGCTTCAAGGCAGGTTTGTTTATAGCATATTAATTTCAGGTTGCTACCTCCACGCGTTCTAGAGAAAAGGGGTCTTGACAGGCAGACAGACAACAAAGTCACAACAAAGTGATCCTAGGTATAAGGGTTCCGTTTTTCTTTTGAGGTACGGAACCTTAAAAATGTTAATACCGTACCAACAAAAACATATATATATGTGGGAGAGAAAACGATTTTTGATCATATTTTGATTTCAAATTGTATAGTAATAACCCTTTTTACCCGCCTAAGACCATTTCTCTTCCATGACGTCATTTGTTTGTGTAGTATAAATACTCTTTCGCCGGTTGGCGCCGGCCAGAAACGTCAAGCTGGGGCTATTCGCCGACGACGCCGCATACTTCGCTTCTTCAATGAACATCGCACACGCGGCGAAGAAGCTCCAGAGGACCCTTGACGCCCTTCCCGACTGGCTCTCCCGATGGAGACTGTCGGTGAATGTAGGGAAGACACAGGCCATCGCCATGGGACAGAAGAACCCTCCGCTGCCACTCCGTCTGCACGGTCAGGAGGTGCCCTGGTCAGGCACCGTAAAGTACCTGGGTGTCACCATTGACAAGAGACTCACTATGAAACACCACGTCGCCGAAGTCGTACAGCGCGCCAAGTACGCGCGCACCTGCCTCCGTCCAGTACTCGCCAGCAACCTCCCCGTGCGCACCAAGCTGGGGATCTACAAGACGTACGTGCGGTCCCGGCTCACATACGCGGCACCAGCCTGGTACGCGTTAGTGGCCGAGACCAACCGTAGACGTCTTCGTGTGCAGGAGTCCCAGTCCCTGCGCACCATCGTCGCCGCTCCCCGCTACGTGCGCAACGAGGACATCAGCCGCAGCCTCCAATGGCAGAGTCTGGACGAGTTCATCGGCCACCTCGCGCGCGTCATGTTCGACCGCGCCGACAACTCCAGCTTCCCGTCGCTTCAGGGGATCGCGCCGCTCCACGCGCGTCCCCCGGATCGCCGCGCACTGGCTCAGCCCAGAGAGCTGGTGCCCCGCGATGAGTCTCCTGTTCGTGGTGACGACAGGTAACCTCAAAGCCGCTGAAAGGCCAACGATCCCGTCACGCCGCAGATAGGCAAAACGGGATATAAGCCGCAGACAGGCATCCCAACCGAAACGCCAAAGATAGGCTAATCGGGTAAAAGCCGCAGAGAGGCCAAGCCACAAGATGGCACAAATAGACCGTCCCATTGTTATGGGGCGCGCATGAAGCCGACTCAAAGGGCAGGGAGCCCTGAAAAGTCCCCCCCACACCCCCCCGCGCTTCGCGCGGGGAGGCGTGTGAGAAGACTCGAGATTGGCGCCGGTCACTTGCCATCGAGCTGTCGTACTGTTTAGTGCAGATGCACTAAACATTCCCTATTGTCAGGTAAACTATAACTCTGTCCGTTATCATTCGAATGTAATATTATTAGTTAGCAGGCTCTCTGCTTGAGTGTGTTATTTTGGTGCGTATTTATTAAAGGAACAACTATTAGTGGCTATGTTAAGCTTCTTATGTGTAATCAGCCTCTATCTAATGTAAATTATATCCATTTGTTCAATTATTGCTATAGATAATGTGATTTGCTTCTACAGCTGTATGTATGACCACGCTCGGTTGTAAGTAAGTTATTTTTGCACCAATATTAAAATAAATGATATTACTAATTTTATGCTTGTTTGCCATTCATCTCCCACATATACACTTCTTAGGTATGAATGAATAAAACTAAATTCAACTACCAGTACTAATTTTTGAGGCCGTTATGTTCAATGATCTCCGACCATTTTTCTTCACAATGTCACTGACAGAGACGTATTCGATGAACAAACAATCGCTCTTAGAGCGCCATCTGTTGGTAACGATTGACACAAACTTGTTATAAACAAGAAGTGATGTCTATATGTATGTGTGTGGTATACTATCAACTTGTAGAGATTAAAAACGTTACCTAACCTTTTGAATTATACGTGTTACAAAATAACCCGTAAAAATATAAGGGTTCGCATAATGTATGAAAAAAAGTTTTTTCCCCTCACTACCTCGCAAAGCCGTCTTTTATCCTTTAATACAAGCGGGTAAAATCGCGTTTTATCCACGACTGGGGAAAGTAATTTGACCTTGGAGTGGAGCGTGTTTAAGTAGCTTTTGACAGATAACAAAACGTAAAACGCTCATAATAATGGTTCGTTCGATATTAATTATCATAAACGATTTTTTTTTTGAGAATTTAATAAAAAATACCAAATTTAGCTTTATTCTTAAAATTCTATGTGAAACATTTCTTTTTTATAATGATGTTGAATATAATTTTGAACACACAAGTTGAGTCGATGCAATTCCTAAACGCATCGTCAGAAATGTCAACATTGTCAACAATAATTTTCTCACCGACTCCGACTCACGTAAAAATACACAATTTAACTGGATCTCCCTTTCATAGTAAATTCTCATATATGTTTGGTGGTGGTTTATGTTACTAATTCCGTAGTTGTGCGTCTTTAAATTAACATCTATTTTTTTGTAGGAGTAACAACTCTGATGTTCAGTTTTTTCGCTTCCGTAAATATTAATTTTTTTGTTAACAAATCGACATGACACTGGCTCAATCTATCGTCATAGCCATTATAAAAAATAAAATAAAAAATACACAACTTTCAGAGTTTTCTGTTATAATGTCGTAAAAAAAAAGTGATTCCAGTGACGAAGCTTTATTTTTATGACCTGTTTTTTTGCATGTTGCGCTTTCCTCGCTACAGTGAGGAGAAAAGTTTTGTGTTACACACTGGTGCAAATGTATTTTACTTCTCGTGTGTTGAAACACTCGGGTAAAATACAACTTTGCACCCTTGTATAACAAATAACTATTAAATCTTAGCGCACAAAGTACCTAGCTGGGCTAGTTACAAAAGTTTGTGTTACTAACCTTTACAAAATAAAACATTATCCACAGAGAAGCAAAAAAGAATTCCGTTTCACTGTTCAAACCCTTTCGTTCGAAGGACCAGTCAGTTTATGCAGTCTGGAGGATCGGAACAAGTTACCGATCAAACTAAATAAAAGAGCTGCCCAGACGAGTTCAAAAATACTGGTTCCCAATCACGGGAGACATGCCGACATATCAACATATAGTATGAGCATATGCTATGTTCCCTTCTCAATTCCCGAGGGAGGCGCACGCGATGGCGTTGGGTGGCCCAATTTACAATCTCCAGGAAAAGAGATCCTTTTAATGGGTTTAATAATGTTGATAAATTAAATTCAAAATTTGCTACACGGACGGAAAAATGGTATGAAAATTAGTATAACCCTGTCTATAGATTGAAAATAACGAATTAAACTATTTGTATCGCATGTGTCGGTACATGGTACCTACCTACCTAAGAAGATTTTTTCTTGAAGAAATTCATAAATATTTTATACTGCTTTAGTTTAGATGGGAACTCACTACCTAATTCTCAAGCAATGTATGTATGTATGTTTTAAGTACTGTAATTTTTAAATACATTTTTGCAGAGGTCAATCGTTCAAATTAATTATTTTGATTTTTCCACTTTTTTGTCTGATCAAATAGTTGGTCCTCCTTTTCACGTTTTCCAATGCGAACTATCTACTTACTAACTTTTCAAACGTGTAGGTATAAAACGTTGATATCGATTTATCTTGCTCGAATAATTTAAATTCAGTTTAAAGCTTATAGTTATACTCTCTACATCTCACTTCATATCACGTAAATCACACGCAACGGAAAGAATGAGGGCTATCGCGATTCAAAAATCCGCTAGGATCGCCAGTGTCGAGTGAAGTCTATCTGTCAATTTCCACCAATCATAGCTTGCCTCTCATTGGTGGAGAATGATAGATAGACTTCATTCGATACTAACGAACTTAGCGGATTTTTTACTCGTATTAGACCTCATTGTGCCAAAAAAATTGTGCCAGTATTTGGCAATATTATCAAAATAATAACTACTCTAGCAGTTTTTAAATCGGTTGCGTGTTGGTAAGTATATTTCTGAACTTGTGGATTACATTCCAGCCACATTAATAAAAAACAGCGATTTTTTGTGTAGCGGGAGCGGGAGCGTACTGTATGGCGGAAGGGAGCGGCGGCGAGCGGAGCGCGGCGCGAGTTCAGGCGGTGTCGCTGAACCCGCGCGAGTCAAGGGCCCCGGTCGACGACCGCGCGCCCGCGGCCCGCGTTTCGTCCGCACAAATAATAATACACATAAAACAGCCAACTGCCCACTTTATAGCGCAGGTACCTGTGCAAATGCTCCCAGCGCAGGTTAGCGCTTTTTTTTTTAGATTTGATTTTTTAAGTAGCGTTTTAGCTCTCAGAAGAGCTCTGTGAACACTGTCTCATTTGAGGAAAGGAATTAACCGAGTCCAGCTTTTTGCAAGTCTAAATAATGACGTTTTGTTATTATACAGCAGTGATCTGGTGCCTAGTACCTAGGTACCTATGCTACGAAAAATATATCACTTTATTAGTAAGAAGTAGTTGAGATTACATTTAAGGTTTAATTTTATTTTTTTAGGTAATCTACTTCGCGACGATCTGTTATAGAAAACTATTTGGAAACTTCGAAATAATTTTTGCATTGTACCTACCTACTTTGTAAATAAGCAAACAAGATTTGGAATCTAGAATATAGGAGAGTATTCAGTAACAGAACACCTATACCCGTTGGATCAATAGTTACCAGTAACTATTGATCTTTGATTGATCCCTTAAATCTGAATGACGTCGAGTCGAACCAGAAATCAAATCGCAGCTCTGTCTTGCCTTGTGCCGAACAGATTTATTCTCGAATACCTACGTCTTTAAAACAAGCAATTAATTAAAGAAAACACAAAGTTACTTATAAAAATTTACTACAAACTATACCAAACATGAAGGTTTTGTGGATATTCAGGACAATCCAGTTAAGCTGTGAACTAAATTAGTAAGCCAATTGTTGAGTTGTTGAACTAATTTATGTTTCCTACTAGACTATTGGCTTGTCCTTGAACTCGATTTTCCCAATTTATTTGAGGACTAGTAGGTATCCTTCACGTTTGGAGACTTGAACACTAATAGTAGGTACCTATTACATTTACATATTCAGCTCAGTATCATCAAGGTACGTTTGAAGGTATTCCTTAAATATAATACACTCTTTTTCTTTGGACAGTCGTGTAAAAACATGCTGACAACATAAACTTATTCAAAATACTTACTTACCCACGATTACAATTGTTATTTACGAAGTAGGTAAGTATACAAATAAACAGCCGGTAATGATGCCGTGTTCCTCTAAGTTGAAACGAAATATAGTTCTATTCTACTATTCTACAAGTACAAGGTACGAGTTATGATTGGGCGTGCGGTGTCGCGGTCGGCCGTCGAACCCGCTATGTAGGGTACGCTCGCTCGCGGTTCACATCGCACGTACTTAATAGGGTAAAGCTGTGCGCAGACGATTGGCAGGTACTAGACTAATACTAAGCTTGGTTTGTAGAAGTCTAATGAGCAAAAATATTTAAGTTAATTCAGATAGATTGCAATTGCACAATCCCTTGAACAATATTCACCAGGAGTAGGACCTTAAGACTCAGCCAAATTTGCGAAATTGTTCCTACCTACTCGATTATACAGGATTTTTGAATTATTATTGACGTTCAAAGCGTTACTAAAGTTATTATATTAGGTAAATTAATTACTTATGCAAAATAACAAGGGATTTTCCAACGCCAATCAAAGCCAAAAATAGATTTTCCTTATTTATAAAAACTTGAACTACCTACCTATTTATGTTTAAGTTCTCGTAAGGGTAGAACAAGAACAACTTTGGTTTCTTAATTCTTGCCTTGTTTCTTCCTATGTTACTTAAAGATTATACAACAGTTCAAACGATTTTAAGTACTTACTGTTCACTGGATGTTCGAATTATCTTTTACAAACAATAGAAGAAATAACGAAACTTAATTCAGTCAAGCTTGTCAAATTAGAAGACTGGAAATCTAAGTATCAGTAAACTTCATCTGAAAAAAAATAGGCTAGGCAGGCAGGTCATAAAGTTTTAATACATTTCTGTTTATTTATTAGTTTAAGTGCAGAAGTTATTCGGAATATATCCGACATATCCTTGCATCTTCGTTGTAATTTCAGCGCGTCACGAGGAAAACTGAAAGACATTCAAATCGAAAACAAGGTAACGGAGTGAAGAAAGGACAATGGAAGCATCACGTCGTCAGTTTGTCACCGGTTTTATTGGCGAGCCGTGACCGTAAAACGTCTGAAAGGTATTCGTAACAACAGCGACGTCACCTTCGGAGATTCTATTTGAGAGACCGTTTCGGCTAACGACCGCTCCGCGAGAGGTTAATCGTCGTTTACCTGCGTGTAGCCGTGTAACTGTCGGTGCGGTGCGGGCTTTGTTCGCCGCTCGCCGCTCCCGGCTCCCGGCCATGATCGTGGTCGCTCACCCGCGCTCGCACTAAACCCGCGGCTTTATTGAGCGGGGGCGGCGGCTGTCCGCGAGATTTGTGTAACGTCCTCTAACGGCCCATCCATCCGACCCCGAGCCGAGCGCAACAGCCAACAGACATAAAGATCCGGACTTAGATCCTTCATGTCGCTTAATGCTGCGAATACTTACCTGGCGGGATCAAGGCGCTGTTTGCGCACAAATACTATATTTAGAGACACCAACAAAATAAACGAAATTGTAGGCACATAAAACATTTTAATTAGTAGGTATATTATTAGGTCAATTTATGACGTCAGCACAGCACCGGCAGTCCAAGTTAGAAATGAAATAGGCTAGGCTAAAACCGGCCAAGTGCAAGTCAGGCACGCAGCATATACATAGGGTTCCCTGTAGCCGTTACGAGAAAGTCCTTGCATATCTAATTTTAATTCGTGTTTTCAGGGTTCCGCACCTCAAAAGGAAAAACGGAGCCCTTATAGATTCACTTTGTGGTCCGTCTGTCTATCTGTCTGTCAATACTCTTTTTTCTGGAACGCGTGAAGGTAAGTACCATGCTGAAATTATATCAATTAGGTACTCAAGCCTGCAGTCCCTTGAAGCTGTGAAAAAATCTAACTTCTAAGTCAACGCAATCAAAAATTTGTCATTAAAAAACCGGCCAAGTGCGAGTCGGAGCCTCGCACTGAGGGTTCCGTACAAATTTGTAGGTAAGTATGTAAATAGTTCCTACATCACGGGAATCGAGTGTCGAAGATTTTTCCGCTTTCCCCGAGTGTTTTAAATTGCCTAGTGTTAGCAGAGCCCTACCTACTCCTATGCAAACTGTGCGCAGTGTGGTGTGGAGTCATTTTATATCGGTTACTGACATAGACTAATATAAATAAGTTGGTCAACTATTACTCGTAAACCTGTAATGTAAAGCCTACTTATAGTCCAGTACTGGAACATGTTAATTACCTTGTAAGCTCACAAAACTTACAAGTGGGCAATTTTTTGTAGGCAGTTAGAATTTACTGAATACTACTTGTAATAAAAAATATAACAGAATTTGACATTGCTTTTGGAATTATCTGGGTATTTCTTAGTAACACTTGTAAATCCAAAGAAAAAATATGCAAGTGTTAATTTTCTCTACTAGATTATTGTATTTAACTATTAGAACAACACCTATAATTTTCTAACACTTTCATCAAGAGCTTACGCCAGCATTATTAAAATCACGTAAAAAATATATAAATCTCTTAAAAAAAATAACAAGTCAATGATGGCTGCTGAAATGTATTTAAACCTGTTAAAAGTAACCACAGTTTTAATTTCTAACAGATTTATCAATAGCGTGTTTTTTTATAAGCAGTGGAATTTTCAAAAAAAATCTCATAATTCTCGAATCGGCTTATTAGATTCGGTTTTATTATAGTAATTTATAGACAAAAATTCTAACAAATTCATCAATAGCTTCAAATTTTATTAACTTACCAGTTATATCCCTAATTTAAATACACGCGACCTCGCGCGAGCCAGGCGAAAACTCTTTGCCTGTGTTTAATTTGACATGGCCCTAAAGAGCTGAACGTTTTCATGGGCCGACTGTAAATAAATCGAAAATAAAAACGAGTAGATTGTTAGACACCGAACGGCAGCGGATAGCGGGAGTACGGCCTTTTATTATTACAGGTACGTGATTGGCTGCAAGCGCGCTGCGCCTGGCTCGCGCGAGGTCGCGTGTATTTAAATTAGGGATATAACTGATAAGTTAATACAATTTTAAGCTATTGATGAATTTGTTAGAATTTTTGTCTATAAATTACTATAATAAAACCGAATCAAATAAGCCGATTCGAGATTTATGACATTTTTTTGTGTAAAATAGAACGCTTTGAAAATTCCATTGCTTATAAAAAAAACAAGCAATTGATAAATCTGTTAGAAATTAAAACTGTAGTTACTTTTAACAGGTTTAAATACATTTCAACAGCCATCATTGACTTGTAATTTTTTTAAAGAGATTTATATATTTTTTACGTGATTTTAATAATGCTGGCGTAAGCTCTTGATGAAAGTGTTAGAAAATGATAGGTGTTGTTCTAATAGTTAAATACAATAATCTAGTAGAGAAAATTAACACTTGCATATTTTTTCTTTGGATTTACAAGTGTTACTAAGAAATACCCAGATAATTCCAAAAGCAATGTCAATTCTGTTTTTTTTTTTTTACAAGTAGTACTCAGTAAATTCTAACTGCCTCCAAAAAATTGCGCACTTGTATGTTTTGTGAGTTGAATTCACTTCGGGTATCGGATTATTATCTGTGATAATTTTCCTCTAAGTTCACTACCTATTATGCACTATTGCTCTGATTTTTTCACATTTCCATATTTCCGAAAATATTCACTTAACAAAAAGAATGTTTAGAAACCTCAGTGTTTTTACAAGATCTCTCGAAATATGTGCCAAATGTTGATTTTATTTTAACTTCAACTCAAATAAAAAAAAAAAACAACTTTTGTTACACGTAATGGAGTGCAATAGAAATATTTATTTTTGTTATAACTAGGTACCAAATCAGATAGCGGCTTCCACAAGACACCTATACTTACTCCAAATTTTACCAGTGCATTCTATAAACGTTAAATTAAAGGTGATTTGAATTTAATTAACTCTATCGAACAATGTAGGGTACCCGAACACTACCGAAATATCGGCTATTATTTGCAGCACGAAATATAATGTATTATAGCAGAGCTCTACTCTATCTACATCCATCTACTCGTGATTACTACGACACTGCACGAAATATTCAATACAATATCACCCACGCGCCCCCTATTGCTCAGAACAAAATACCAGGCGCAGCATAATTATTTACATTAACATGGCAAAAATTATCAAATAAAACGCTGGTAGTTCCTTTCATAATCAAAGCAAAGCAAACGCCCAAGTTACTTATAAAATAGGGGATTATATTAATGAAGAATGTTGGCAGGCGGAGCGTGGGCGTCGGGAGGCAGGGTGGCCGGGGGGCCGGGACTCGTGTACGGTGCACTATAGCACTCGTAGCTATGCTTCCACTGTATCTACCAACATATATCCTTTGCAGGAAATTTCCTAGAAACGTATTGCGTAATAAACATTTCCGGAAATAAGCCCAATAGAGAATTAGGTATCTCGATTTTTACCGATGACGGAACGGAAGGAAGGTGCGGTGATCATTTTACGACATTAACCGATTCGCTGAGTTATTATTTTTTTATTTGCCTTTCGGTTTTAAGTTTTGTGTCATCCTAATCACGCAGTAGTTTTACGTCGTTTAGTCGCTTACGTCGCTTGTTTATATTATCAAAGCAAACATTCCTATCCTCCTTTTCTACCCTTCTCTATCCGCAATTAGCATTAAAACTTTATCGGCCAGTATGTCACACTACTTGAATCTAGGTAGTAATATATGTACCTACGATTATCATGAATTATAAAATAACTGCCTAAAATAGGTAGGTATTGTACATTGGGATAGCGAGAAGCATTGATAAACTTTAATTAAACTAGCCATAAACATGAAAAGCAGCCAAGTTTTGTAATGCGCAATAGATACTTGAGTTGTTACACATTACAGGCGCAGCTTCGACCTTGAAATTTAGGAGGAGAAGGTATAGAAGAGAAGCTCAAGGCCAAAAGACACGATACTGGCACTTCAGTAGGTGTAAGCAGTAAAATAATGCCAATCCAGATTCGAAAAGAGCCGTCTACGTACCGCGTAAGAAAGTAAATTCATTTAACTTACTCAACCACCAGAGAAGCACCTAGAATCCCTGTATTGATTCATCTAGTTCTCGCTGCTACTACGAAAAAAAAACATGCAAGGAGAGAAAATTGTTTTAATACGACCGCGAGTGTCGACAGTCCTATCCGTCACTTGATCTTAACAAGATAGATTTAGATGCCGGGTGTGGCTGTGGAAAATTTTAATCCATCCATTTCACTGCACCAGTGATAGTTAGCTAAACTGAAAAACACCTACTGCTGCCGCCATTCGCAAAGTCTACTGCTGGTAATTAATTAGGTAATGTGGAACCTTTTACAATAAATTTTATAATTATAATTGCAGTACCTGCCCAGGAATAGCATTATGACAATCACTGTGAGGTAAATATGCCCAGTATAAAAGATTCCTTGCTTCGGCTGAGCTGAATACGTGAATGTGACCGAGTGGAATGAAACCCGCGACCTTGCGAGGGCGAGGTCGCGCCTCCCCGCGCCCGGCTACCTGCGCCTCGCGGACGTCATTCGGGACGGAATGGAACCCTCCGCCAGACCTAACTACGGCGCTACACTCTACCTACAGCCACACCGACCTTCAGTTCTAAAACAAGGTCGTGGCTATGCTAACGTCGCATGTAATCACAATAAGTAATGTCGATGTTTCAGCCGGCCATTAGTCAGAAGTGGTTATATTTATACTTTACCTACAAGCAAGCGAACGTGTACCGACTGTCCTATCAATGCCACAATTTTATTTATTTTATCAATGTGACTGGGTATTTCTATACTCAATATCGATTACCCGCAGGAATCGTCAGTTAAAAAAGTAACAGCCACATGGTAATTTATATTGTCTTATGCATCGCACTCGCCCTAAACCTTGTTTTACTTAAATGGACTCGTGTCGTGCGAGAAATTCAGGGGTCAATGCGATATAAACTAATATTCGTGTGTACATACATGAAGTATGTATTGTTGTATGATGATGCGGGGGGGGGGGTGCGGGGGGGGGGGGACGCCGCGGGCCGACCTTGGCCGTGATCGCGCTCGATATAGCCGGCCCGCCCCACCTCCCCCCACCCCACCGCCTCGCAGCATTCTCCCCAGCTCCGACCATCTCCTACCATTTTCTATGTCTATCTCAACGTCACCCGCGATTTATTTATCACGTCGATTTACCAAACCAAGATTGCCTCCTTTACAATTAAAAAGAAATCGCTACTATCTCCGTTCAGGATTGATTCACATTGTCAGTTTGCAATGACAATTCGATCTACATTTCTTTGCCGATACGCAACGCGCTAAAACAAAAGCTCTTTAAGTCAGCAATTGTCATAATAAACTGACATTCGTAAAGTTGGTGAAATAGGGGCCTGATGAACGAGCTGAACTGATTCCTTTCGATAAGTACGAATCTGATTCTATCACCATTCCTGTTTACACAAAGGCAAATTAGTAGGCAGACGGCGTAGTTAGATTAGAGCGAATAAGAATCGAGCACCGAGGTCGGGCAGGCGGTGTTATTATCATTTATATGGCGTGTCTGTCCCTGAACTCTGGCCGTTAAGCGCGAGTGACGCACGTGGACTCAAATACCACCGGCCCTGACCTCAGCCGTAAAAATATCTCTAATGTCGAGCACCACCCCAACCGGCCTTATGGCACATGCACCCCTTAGGTATGTAATGACAGTTACGAAAATAGGCATATATTTCCTTCCTACCATACTATTCCATTATGAAAAATGTAACGGAAACAAAAAATGACTTGAAACAGATAACGTAAAGCATGTAACAAATGATTCAAATGTTGAGGAATGACAGTTTTAAATGATTCGCGGTCAATATCCCGTTTTCATTATGTCTTATGTTGAGGAATATCTGTAAATTAAACGAGATTTTTTTATGAAATTAAATATATTTCAACAATTATTCATCTTAAATTACAAACAAAGGTGTTATTTCGCCTTTTTACCTTTCTTTTTCTGTGGTTTGTTATTCTTAGGCGCCTTGGAATTCTTCATGGGCTTCCCTTTCTTGCCACGGCCCTTCGTTTTCTCCTTGGCCTTCTGCGCGCGAAGATCCTTCTTCATTCGAGGGTCAACCACCTTATAATGCCCCTTCACGCCGGTCGGTCGCTTCATACGCTTGGCCGTTGTGTGTTTTTTCGCAACAACGTACGTCACCTTTTTCTTGGGGTCCGTTTGCGCCTTTTTATACAGTGTCTTGATTTGCTGTGACTTCTCTCGTTCCGACATTTCGGCGTTCTCAAGAACGGCTTCGACTTTCTTCTTCGCGCGCTCCATCTTCTTGATCATGCGCTTCTTCTTTCTGGCTTTAGCTTCTATTACTTTCTTTATTGGTCGCGCATTTATATCTTGTAGTTTCTTTTTATATTCTTCTGTGTACGACTGCAATAAAAAATGACATATCTTGTATATCCCAAAAATAAACAACTTTTATTAATCAACTATTTAGTCCAGCGAAAATGGGAAGATGTATTGTATAATAAAGTCTACCTCAGGAACAACAATTTCTTTTTTCATATGCTTTTTCTCGTCTTCCACAAACCAGTCCGGCAAATTCTTGTCGTTGAAGGCGTACCGGTTCCAGGCGTCATCTATTAGGTCCCTCTTGAATTTTTTCGATGTCGCGATCATCGTTCCCAGGGCCATGGTCTCTGCATCCATCTTGAGAGTCTTTTTAAGCCTTTTTAACTCTGGAATAAATAATTAGAATATTCAAAGCGTTTATTGCTTTAGTACTTGAATAGCGACGCTTCGGATTAAATTAAAAGCTCAATCAATCAAATGATTTATTTGCTCCAATGGACTAACAGTAGACCTGAATGGCAGAAAGGGATAAAGCTATGTTAAAGTGTGGTTAGTAGATATCTTGTGGTAATGTAAATGGACATTAATAGGGTTGATGATTTTACACTATTACTTTATCAAGCTTGCGAAAATAGTCTTAAAAATCCAGACCCTATTAATTGATGCCATTTTGTCGATTTTTAATTCACCAAATAGTAATAGGAGGTAGTTTGATCACTGAAAATTATGACGTCATCGTTGAGTAATTCAATACAAACTTCATACTCAGCTATTGTTTTGTTGACCTTACAAAAAAGTTGTTGATAAGACCAGTTGGTTTGACTAGTTAGTCGTCATCCCCATTTTCTCGCTTCATTGTAATACGCACCTGGGTCCTGTGACACGACTTCAAAGCTCTCCTTTCCCTTTGCCTTGCTGCCTGCTGTCCCTGTAGTCGGCGCTATGTTTTCCTCGACCTCGTATTCACTGTCTGAGGAATCATCGTCTGAACTCTGAGAGCTCGTACGTTTTCTTTTCAAACTATTCTGTTCCTGTGATGTTGTTTCCATGATTTCATCCGCTACAGTTTTTCCTAAAATGGGAATCAGGCATATTATCATACTCCTTTTTATGCATGAGTAATTAACACTAGTACAATGAATACAAACCTTTCTCCATATAAGTTTTGGCAAGTTTGTCTAAATCGACGCCCTCGTCGTCATCCTCCTGAATGTCTTTGAAGCAATCCTTCTGGAACCAGAGCTCGGCCTTCAGAGACCGCCGGGACACCGGGTCCGAGTTGTCCAGGTCAGTCAGGAGCGGGTTATTTTTCGGGATTTTTGGTGTTTTGCTAACTTTAGTGTTCTTTAAGGTATTAAGTTTTGTCAGTTTATCAATTTTCTTTGATTCTCTTTCTTCATCCGAAAAAGCTGTAACAAATTCGTAAATACCTATTGTGTATTCTTAGTTATAAAATATGTACTACTTACAATGACTTTCCATATACGGTCAGCAGCAATAGTTGCTAAGCAACCGAAGCGCTCACAATGAGCTAAGCACGGCTCTATTGTTATAGACATACTAAGAGCTTGTGCAGATCATTGTGAGCGCTTCGGTTGCTTAGCAACTATTGCTGCTGACTGTACCTACACAAGGACATCGCAGAGCATCGCTGTCAGCGTGACAAGACGAGTGTGCTTAGAAGCAATCTAAGCACGCTTGCTTGACAGTCACATGTTGACAGCTGATTCACAAAGATGCCAAAATGTACCTACAATAAAATAGTACCGAAATAACATCGTCGTAGGACTACCACCGGTGTGCTTACTCAATTTATAAAAAATGAAAAGCGCAAAAGCCTTTAAATTTAGTAGTAACACATTTAAATTGAATTATTACGATTATGCTGTGATTACGATAATAAATCGTCAACCAAAGTGGAAAATTCAAAAGTCGTTAAAGATAAAGCAATACACCAGCATTATCAACTCTAATTTTAAAGTTGTTGTAAAGTTCACAATACAAAGGTTGTAAAAGTCCCTTACGATATTTAAAATTGCCACTGTCGATTACCCATCGAGAACATAGAACATTACACTCGCTCAGATTTAACTATTACATGTTTCTTATTAACTTGCAATGCTGAATTTGTTCCGGTCAAATCTTGCAAGTTACATTTGACCCACTTCCAGTGATTGACTTGAAATTTGGTATGGAAATATAAGTTGAATGACAATACGAGTACAGTCAACAAAAGGACAGTCTGCAAAAAGCTTGTATTCAAATTCAAATCATTTATTTTCAAGTAACATGACTCATTGTATTAAAAACTTTTTTTTTTAACAGAAAACTTATTTTATAAGTAAGGGTAAAAATAATATCGATTACTAATATTCATTTACAGTAATTACAGACATTATTTTTTTCTTGGGGGGCCACTCCATACATGTAAGAGAAGCTGTTTTTTTTTAGGTTCCGTACCTCAAAAGGAAAACGACGTTTATGTACGAGTATGTTCCCCGATTACTTGAAGACGGCTGGACCGATTTCGAAAATTCTTTTTTTGTCTGAAACGGTATACTTTCTAGTTGATCCCATCGTCACCAAGTCAGGATATGATGATGGAATCCCAGGGAAATCGAGGGCAACCCTCAAATTTCATAGGCACGTATCGTGTGTTTCATATATTTTCGAAAGCTATTCAAGTACTTGCGTCTGGTAGTCATCATCTCGTGGTGATGAGGTGATGATGGAAGGTTAAACTCCTTAACGGTTAGGAGTTAGAGGATAATTCTTAAAATATTAACGTAACTTGTTTTGTAACTTGTGTGAAATAAAAAATCTTTTAACAAAAAGTAAAATCGCCTTAAAAAAAACATTAGAAAAAAAACATAAAATAATCTTCTGAAGCCATGTGTTTCATGGCCTAGCAGAAATATGAAGTCGGTGCTTCATTCAAAAAATATTCCGCTCGCATCGAACGGACTTCATATTTCTGCTAGGCCATGAAACACATGGCTTCAGAGGATTATGTTATGTTTTTTTCCTAAGTTTTGTATGTATTTACACATTGCTGCTTAATTGCTAAACCCACTTTAGTAGACTAAGGTCTAAATGGCAATTTACTTACATAATCTGTCAGATTAGAACACTGGAAGCATAATTGGGTGAAATTGGATGTTTTGTCTACCCTTTTGTATGAGGTGATAAGTCCTTGTGTATTCAGTTCTTGTAGAATGTTGTTGACTACATATTAGGGAAAAAGAATACTAACCCAATGTCTCTTTATCATTTTCGCCTTCCGAATCACTCTCCATTTCGAGTTCACTGTCAGAATCTTTATAATAAATCCCAGACTTGTCCAGTTTGGAAGCCTCCACATCATACTTGACATATTTTTGTTTCACTCTCAACTCATCATCAGAATCATCACTCGGGTCTGCCACAAAGTCTGGCTGTTGATCTATTGTACGAGTTAATTCCTAAAAAGATTCACAGGGTTACAATACATTACAAGCAAGCATTGAACAGTACATAATACACAAAATAGAAAAAAAAACCGGCCAAGAGCGTGTCGTACACGCCTAGCCAGGACAAGGTTCCTCAGCCATTACGAAAAAGCCCTTGCATACCTAATTTATAACCAGTGTTAGCAGAGCCCTACTCCTAAGCAAACTGTATGCAGTGTGGGGTCATTTTATATTGGTTACTGATAGATAAACATAGGTAATAAGTTGGTTAACCATTACTCGCAAACCTGTAAAGCCTACTTACTTATCTCTGATAGTTTTCCGTTTAAATTCACTAAGTATATGCACTACTGCTCTGATTTTTTTTTTCACATTTACAACAGACGGACGGACGGACAGACGAACATGACGAAACTATGGGTTCCGTTTTTGCCATTTTGGCTCGGCACCCTAAAAAAGGTACAAAGAAAATTCAAGGTAGCAATGGGCAGTCTTATCGCTACAGAGCGATCTCTACCAGGTAACCGTAATGGAATAAAGAGTTATAGACAGCTAACTATAAAAATATGGAAGCAGAACTCCTATACATCGGCGCACAATAATATGAACCTATAACACCCACAACTATGACGCACGTACACATGACACTCGCACATCGAAAATCGCAGCTCGCCAATGAGGCCGAAAAAGTGCTGGGATAAAATCTTGAAAAATATTTTTTTGGGGTACCACCCCTACACGTAAATTGGAGATGATTTTTTTATTTCTCGCCCACCCCATACTGTGGGGTATCGTTGGATATGTCTTTTAAAATTATTGGGGGTGCTCGAAGATCATTTTCCTATAGAGTTATTCGTTTGCGAAATATTTGGCTTTGAAGTGCTCATTTTTGTTGGAGTCAAGTGTCCCCCCCCACTATCAGAGAAACTGTTGTACCTATTTGGAAATGTGAAAAAAATCAGAGCAGTAGTGCATATAGTGATTTTAAAAGAAAAACTATCAGAGATAAGCAGGCTTTACAGGTTTGGGATTTCTCACAAACCCGTAAAGCCTGCTCTCTGGTTCTGGTTCGGTTACTGACATAGACAAATATAATTAACTAGAAATAGTCGAAATCGATATAAATTGACCCCACACTGCCATACAATTTGCTTAGGATTAGGGCTCTGTTAACACTAGTTTCGAATAAGTGTGATGAAAATACCTTTTCTCAAACATGCTCGGAAATTCTGGCTTTCCATTTGAAAATAGAACCCGGGAAGCACCTAATTTTTTCATTCAAAATTTTAAACGAAGAAGCCGTCGAAGAAGGTGAATGGAAATGGATTTCGATACATTTATTTTTCTCCTAGGAAAAAAAATGTATGAAATTCCATTTTTTCCCGCTTTATTAACTTTTTAAAAGTTGTAACATGTAAAATTAAAGGGACCAAAGAATAATTGCATACAGCCAAGCCAGCCCGATTTACCGCAGTGCGTGTGTAAGTTTTTTTTTTTTCAATCATAAATTGCAAATGACAGTTTGTATTTTTTGTGAATAAAACGATCACATGGGTGTCGATTTCGTGTAATTTTGCTACGGTGAGCTCCAATTTGACATTATTTTTTGGATCCAAGATGGCGAACGACAGTTTGAAATTTTTTTTTACTGAAAACGATCATGGGGTTTAGATTTCGTGTAATTTGGCTGCGGTGAGCTCAAATTTGACATTATTTTTTAATCCAAGATGGCGAATGACAGTTTGACATTTTTTCACTAAAAATGGTCAGAATTTGACATAATATTTAATCACATTTAACATCAAGTAATTGAACACTTTGGTTTTTAATATATACGGTATAGGACTACGGATTAGTCCGAAACATGTCGAGCTATACTCGACTTACATACGTGAGTGATCCGTTTATTTCACTATGATTGAGTCTCACGGTAGTTTTATGTTAAAAATAGAAAAACAAGTTAAGATGTTATAGATACTTAATGTATTTATATATTTCGTTTTTATCGTTTCTATAATTTACAGAAAGGCTCTAAAAAGCAGCCATTTCAGCGTCTGGGTCAGGGAAGCGCCTTAATTTCCTCACATTATTTGAGAAAAGCACTATATATTCCTCGACGGAAACCGGAATTGCCTACTATCCGGGCCTCGGCAATAATGTACTATTAAATTAGGTATCTATGCCAGGGCTTTTTCGTAATGGCTTAGGAACCCTATCCTGGGCGTGTCCGACACGCTCTTGCCCGGTTTTTTTTACTATGTTCGGTCGAGCAATGCAATAAATTCATTACTTATAAAAGGTAATTCTAGTGTTTCTACACCACTTCAGGAAACACCATGGCATATTTGCAAAATTAATTTTATAAATATTGTGACTGGCAGCAAATATTATTTTTATGGTTCCGTAGCCAAAATGGCCAAAACTGAACCCTTATAGTTTCGTCATGTACGTCCGTCCGTCCGTATATTGATGAAATTTGGAGTATAGGTGTCTTGTAAAAACCTCTACTTAGTTCGTTGGGCAGTTAAATAAGAAAAATAAATATTTTAAGGGGGGGCACTCCATATATGGAAAAAAAAAAATAGCAAACATCTACGAATGGCACGTATTTCGGCAGCTCTTTTAACACATTCGCTGCCACTTCTTTGGCCTGAGAGTTTTTCAGGTGCTGCAAA
Source organism: Clepsis dumicolana (assembly GCA_963691665.1). Taxonomy (NCBI): domain Eukaryota; kingdom Metazoa; phylum Arthropoda; class Insecta; order Lepidoptera; family Tortricidae; genus Clepsis; species Clepsis dumicolana. Next base: position 8,228,663 of record OY829509.1, on the reverse strand, counting down.
CGCACATGTGCGTCAAAATTACCTATAAAATTGCGACAGTGAATGCGTTGTCGGCAGTGAATGCGTTAAAAACACTGAGGTAAAGTGCCGTAGGTCCAAAAAATATGAAAAAAATTATAAAGGTAATGATTAATAAATACTTTCAACGAAAATTGCATTCAACATGATCGAATTTACCGTTGTTGAGTTATTGCCGAAAAACTGAGCTTCTCAACAAAAGGACTAAAGTGCCATGAAGATAGGCTCATTTCATCAGTAGTGCACTTCTTTGTAGCAACGGTTACGGAATTAGGCATGGTCCAACATGCTCTTGCCCAGTTTTTCACGTGACAACGTTTTATAATTCGATGGAGCCGGCTGCACGCACGAAAAAACATGACTCATGCGGCATTACCTCGCTCTGAGGCGTTCCATTTAAGGCTTGAAGTGCAAGCGAGAGCGCGGAACGAGCGACAAAGAGGCACAATCGGCTTGCATACTTGCTTGCATGCTTGTTGCATGCTTGCTTGCATGGTTGCATGCTTGCTGGCTTGCATGTTTGCCTGCATGCTTGATTGCATGCTTGCGTACATGCTTGCCTGCATGCTTGCTTGCATGCTTGCTTACATACTTGCTTGCATACTTGCTTGCCTGCATGCTTGCCTGCATGCTTGCTTACATACTTGCTTGCATGCTTGCTTGCATACTTAATCGCAGGCTTGCATGTTTGCTTGAATGCTTGCTTGCTTCCATGCTTCCTCGCTGGTGCTGTTATATGCTTGCATGCTTGCTTGCTTGCTTGCATTCTTAAGGCCCACTTACATGATGGATTAATTGTATGCGTGGTTGCATGCTTGCTTTGCATGCTTACTTTCATGCTTGCTTGCTTGCTTGCATGCTTACTTGATTGCTTGCTCGCATGGTTGCTTGAATACTGACTTGCATGTTTGCTTGCATGCTTGCTTACATGCATGCTTGCTTACGTGTTTACTTGCATGCGTGCCAGCTTGCATGCTTGCCTGCATGCTTGCTTGCAATATTGCTTGCAAGCTTGCAGGTTCGCTTGCACACTTGCTTGCTTGCTTGATTGCTTGCATCTTTGAAATGCTTATGGTTCACGCGAGCGAAGCCGCGGGTAAAAGCTAGTACAAAATATCTATCAAACAAATAATCAGTATTTTCTTATGACGTTGTCACGTTCAACTATCGTCAGTAAACCGATTTTACAGACAACCGATTTTTTTATTTATTTTCCCCATAGTTTGTACTTACATCAGCATTCTTAATATCAGATAGTCTGAACATGTCATTGCTCTCAAGTATAGGACCATCATCTCCTTTCAACACCATTTTCAAGTTCATCTTCTCAGCCAACTTTTGTCTTTGCTTATTCAGTTGTTTCCTCTTGCGTTTTGTTGTGCGTCGCTCTTCATCCTGGAATAATTAAATTCATATTAAATATACAGACAAGTTGATTTCAACTTTCAATCTCTTCTCACTTTAATGAACACTCCCCTTGTAAATGTTCTTATCAAATTCATACATTCTCATAATATAAAACTGTAGCAACTTCTTAGCTTATTTATATATAACCTTAACAACTACCCTTCCCCTTTTTTTGCTTTCTATCACCTGCTTTAAAAAAAAAACCGCTCCAGAAAAATAACAACTTGTACAAACGTTTTTCGTTGTCTGAGCCGTCCATAACTTTGTGTTTATGTTATTTGTTTTAGGTCACCCGTCTGTTCCTTCCTAAAAATGAAGAATTCCTAAACCGAACAATCTTATCACGTGCGTAATGTCTAAACGTTGACATTGGCAAAATACTCCTTGCCACAGAAGCAAGGGTGAAAGGCATAGATAAATAAATAAATAAAAAAGGTGATTTAAAATGAAATAAAATTAAAGTAAGTTTTTCTTATAATTCAAACTTTTTTACTATCTTGATTACCATACAGTTCAGTTTCAGTTCAGTTTATTTATTTCCATAACAATTACACATGAACGGTAATAATTTCAAATTTTGCAGGGGAAATAATCTCTTAAAAAAAAATACCTCTAGTTCTGCAATCTGTGTGTCCACAGCATCCTCATCCTTTTCTTCATCAGATTTCTTTTCTTCAGCATCTTCTGCTTTCTTGTCTATATCCTCTTTTTTTTCCTAAACATTACACAAAACTATAATTATGATACCTCATATCAATATTACAAAATTAGCAAAGCTTCTATACATAAGGCAACTAGAAGCAACACAGACATCAATAACAAGTGGCCATCATTAGTGGCCTAGTGCTAGACTAGACTGCAACCGTTGCATCTCCAAACTGTTGTTTTCTTTAATGTTAATCATATCTATTCCCAATTTAATGGTACCTGTACATTTTTCAATTCCTTCATATGCTTAATCCATGTCAAAAGAGCTTTGAGATCTTTCCTGCCCAATACTTTGATATCTTGACAGCATTCCTTTATTTCAGCAGTGGTTTTGGGATGACTTTCAATTTCTTTATCATCAAGTACAATCTGAAATCAATAACAAAATTGCTAATAATAATACATTAATTAAATTGGAGTAGCAAGGCGTACAATAATTAACTGTGAAAATCTGAAAGTAGTTCAGTCAGAATCGAGAGTAGAACCAATTAAACAATATTTTAAACCAGGTTTTCTGTTATTTTTTTAATCCCTTTTTTACAGTGCCCAGTCGCAAAGTTACAAATGCTATGTACGCCAAAATCTTGGCAAGGTTGCACATTTAGATAGACACTGTTTTTTCTGTCACTTTTGATTTTTCAGGTTAAAGCGCTGTAAAATGTCACATTTTTCTTCAAAGTACAAATTATGAGTGTAGGTAGACTTACAAATCAAGTAGAATCACTGACTTAAAAAACATACAAAATTAATTTTTAAATAAAAAAAATATATATCTTTATTTTGGAACATTAGGAATTCCTTAAAAATTGTTAGTAGCCTGCGTTACAGCTACGTTAGTATACCTACACTAAAATAATTTTAATGAAGATAGTTAAATTGTCAATAAAATAAAAAATAATTAAGTTATTTGTAAACATGAACATTAAATTAACTGAAGATAAAAAATAACAGTTGAGGTGTCTGAGTTTTTTCAGTTATAAATAATATCATGGGACAATAAATATCACAGGACAAATTGACACCAACTGACCTAGTCCCAAACTAGGCAAAGCCTGTACTATGGGTACTAGACAACAGATAAACATACTTACATAGATAAATACATACTTATATATATAAATACATACTTATATACATATTAAACATTCAAGACCCGAGAACAAACATTCGTATTCATCAAACAAACATCTGCCCTGACCGGGATTCGAACCCGGGACCTCAGGCTTCATACTCAGGGTCTCTAACCACTAGGCCATCCGGTCGTCTAAGTTAATTAATATACTTACACCTTGTATAACTTTGTAGTGAATAAAATAACTATATGTAGACATCTACATATAATTTTTCACAAATTTCAAATTTGATGCGTAAATATACAGAAAAACCAGAAAAATTTGTTCTCGAATTGGGGTTCGAACCCAAACCCTTACCATACCGTGGTAACGCGCTAATCCAATTACGCTATCCGAGCAATTGGAAGTTAGCACGAAAAACTCCTATATATTCACGCATCAGATCTTGTTACTTAGCGATATTGACTCTCGCTCGCTCGTTACTTGCTCGGATAGCGTAATTGGATTAGCGCGTTACCACGGTATGGTAAGGGTTTGGGTTCGAACCCCAATTCGAGAACAAATTTTTCTGGTTTTTCTGTATATTTACGCATCAAATTTGAAATTTGTGAAAAATTAATTTCAAACGGGATGACCGTAAAAATAAAAATAGTACAAAAAGTTAGTTTAAAATCAACGATTAGCGCCATCTCTCGCTTAGTAGGTGAACGTAGATGTTTCATACTACGGTGTATTGGTCTCGTACAGAGATTATTGCATAGATGGCGTTAGCGAGTCAATATCGCTAAGTAACAAGATCTGATGCGTGAATATATAGGAGTTTTTCGTGCTAACTTCCAATTGCTCGGATAGCGTAATTGGATTAGCGCGTTACCACGGTATGGTAAGGGTTTGGGTTCGAACCCCAATTCGAGAACAAATTTTTCTGGTTTTTCTGTATATTTACGCATCAAATTTGAAATTTGTGAAAAATTAATTTCAAACGGGATGACCGTAAAAATAAAAATAGTACAAAAAGTTAGTTTAAAATCAACGATTAGCGCCATCTCTCGCTTAGTAGGTGAACGTAGATGTTTCATACTACGGTGTATTGGTCTCGTACAGAGATTATTGCATAGATGGCGTTAGCGAGTCAATATCGCTAAGTAACAAGATCTGATGCGTGAATATATAGGAGTTTTTCGTGCTAACTTCCAATTGCTCGGATAGCGTAATTGGATTAGCGCGTTACCACGGTATGGTAAGGGTTTGGGTTCGAACCCCAATTCGAGAACAAATTTTTCTGGTTTTTCTGTATATTTACGCATCAAATTTGAAATTTGTGAAAAATTAATTTCAAACGGGATGACCGTAAAAATAAAAATAGTACAAAAAGTTAGTTTAAAATCAACGATTAGCGCCATCTCTCGCTTAGTAGGTGAACGTAGATGTTTCATACTAAGGTGTATTGGTCTCGTACAGAGATTATTGCATAGATGGCGTTAGCGAGTCAATATCGCTAAGTAACAAGATCTGATGCGTGAATATATAGGAGTTTTTCGTGCTAACTTCCAATTGCTCGGATAGCGTAATTGGATTAGCGCGTTACCACGGTATGGTAAGGGTTTGGGTTCGAACCCCAATTCGAGAACAAATTTTTCTGGTTTTACTGTATATTTACGCATCAAATTTGAAATTTGTGAAAAATTAATTTCAAACGGGATGACCGTAAAAATAAAAATAGTACAAAAAGTTAGTTTAACATCTACATATAGTTATTTTATTCACTACAAATCTTAATATTAACTTTGAATTGTTTACTAAACACATGTTACATAGAAAAGAAAACATTTTACCTGTGAGCAACCTTGAAGCAGATCCAAGGGATCCTCCTTGGTCATGAATTGTGAAACAAGCACCTTATGATGAGTTGTGTAATCGTTTTCTTTGTAGCCTTCAGCTTTAGCTTTCTTCTGTTTTTCAGGATGCATTATGTTTGTGTGTTGTTTTTTCACTATCTCTAAATCCTCAAAGACATATTTAGGGTCAAGGAATTTTGGATCAATTGTATCAGGTGCAATATAGCCCTGGCATACCACAAATATCTCAGCAGACTCATTTCTGGAAGCCTGTGGCTTTGTGGCATGGACTTTTTTGAAGAACTGTTTTAACACCCACAATAGAGCATGGTAATCTTTAGATCTGAACACTTTGGTGACAAACCAACCTCCTTCCCTCAAGAAATTGGCAGCCAACTTTAAGGCACTAAGAGTGAGCGTAGCTTGCTGATATGCATCATGAAGCCAGTTAAGACCCACATTTGGGGCGCCATCATGAAGCACCACATCAGCTTTCCATGTTTTAATCTCCTTTTTGATGGCTGTTTTACATTTTTCAGTAGTAATATCCTCAGTAAGACCAATGCAGCCAGGGACGGGCTTGATTGGGAATAAATCTACTCCAATGACAATACTAGACAGGGGCATGTTTTGGTGAGCCACCTGCATCCACCCTCCAGGGGCTGCACATAAGTCGATGCATACTCGCGACTTTTGCAAAAAGCCAAACTTTCTATTTAGTTGAATGAGCTTAAATGCAGCTCTTGACCGATAACCTAAAAATTAAAACAGGACTAGTTTTATAATTATAATACTTCCACACAGCTCTGCAATAAAATTACCTGCAGCATGATGAGTAACATACAATGAAACCTAATTAATGTTAATATAAAGAAGGTGCTAAGTTCGTTACCCTTAGCAAAAATATAACCTTCTTTACTCATGTTTTACCTATTGTTTTAAATTTTTGCAATTCGACGTGGTTTTCACATGTTCATGCTGCCACGATTTAGTCATCTTAATTATTAATAATGATAATAGCACGCTTCCACAATTATTTGCTATGAACATGGTTAGGTCTTTGCCTAGGTTTGATTTTTATACCATAACATATACTTACCAGTTTCCTTAGCTAATTGATAGTATTTATCTTTGCGCTGTTTCCCTACTTTAGACTTTTTTCCCATGGTTTCAGTTTTTTTTATAACATTATTCAGTAAACAAAACCACCTTGGCTTACTGTTTTTAGGTTATAGCCGTTTTGGTACTTTTGGTTTGGCACTATGGTACTTTTGGCAGTGACAGGTCCATGGAAGTAGTAAGTACTTCTTGCACCTCTATTACTTCAAATACAAATCTTATGTTATGGAAATAGCGTCAGTTTCTGTTTGAACTTATTTGTCAAGTGTTCGTTCCTTGGGTGCATGCAAGTTCCCCATGCCACAGAGTACCTTTTTATAACTGATGCCCCATGCCATGCCCCCTATGTATTTTTTTTTTATTCATTTCTTCAGAGATAGACAAAGGAAACCGAATTCTGAACCGAATTCGAAAATCGAAGTTCGTATCGTATCGTCCCGCTGGCTCTCGTGTTAAATAATATTAGCTTGAGAGGGACGGCACGACACGAAGTTCGAATTTTGCACTTCGTAGTCGGAGGGCAGCTAACATTCACTATCACCGGTTTCCCGCCATGAATTCAACACATGAAAACATGCTATTGTATTATTTTCGAATTTCTGAAATTATTTTGTTGCCTTATGTTGACTATAAAAAAAATGCAATATTTTCTTTCTAAATGCTTACTTTACTAAATATTGCAGAGTAATTTCTGTATGAATAACTCCATCATTCATCGTCAAACATTATTTTCGATTACAAGAGTTGAATGAAAACATTAATTGACTGACTCTAGCTAATGAAAGCTGAGACTCGGCTGCTTAGAAAAAAAAAACAAATATTCCGACGAATTGAGAATCTCCTCCTTTTTACACGACTGCCCAAAGAAAAAGAGTGTATTGTTTTCAGGGTTCATGTAATTCTGAAGTCGGTTAAAAAGGATCTCTTTCTCTGTATAAGATTAAGGTTCTAGAAGTAGATTGACTAATTTCAATGTGGTCACCGTTGCATAGAACCTAAACCTAAACCGTTCTAAACCACAGATTTGTACGCATAAACTACTACTTACCTATTAAGCTAAGTAATGATCTAATGACCTTTCAATTCAATTCAAATATTTTATTTCGGACTATTAAAGTCTATAAATGGTTAATAATACATTATGTTACATACGTACATTATATTAATAAAAAAAAACAACCACCAAAATGACAAAAACATGAAATGTTCATAATTTTAATTTCGTTTCATAATTCATAATACAGTTTTCCTTGTAACTAACTTTTTTTAGCTGAATCTGAGGCTTAATACTGAGCCTGTATTAAGCTCAGATTCAGCTAAAAAAAGTTAGTCATTTTCGTTTCACAACAATTTCATTATCAATCTTTTGTCTTTTGGTATGTTGGGTCGTGTTTTGCGTTGATTGGTTAGTGGCTTGCGCTGTCCAAGTAGTATTCGTGTGGAAATGAAATCGATGACAACTTATCGATAGGTAAATAATCGAGATTGTGAAAAATCACCGCAATTTTATAAAGTAGATACTTAGATAAAAAAGCAAATACTTTGCCTTTTAGTGATTTGGGTCCAAAAAGAAAATTGGTAAATCCGTTACCCGTTACTAACATATTTTCAATTTGTCAGCAAATAACAATTATCGGTGTCAGGAATCGAATATAACATCGACTAGATTTTGGACTAGATGCTACTCTTACTACTTGTTCTAGTCTGTGGAAAATATTGCGTCACGTTTCGCGTGCCTATTTTAATCTGTGTGACTGTTTAAAACAAGTAAGAAGCGAGCAAACGTTAGAGAACGCTACTGCAGCTGATATTTTGGAAAATCTTTAAGGATCTTAAATTATTTGGTGTTATTTTGCAGTGATTGAATTTAAAAGGCTTTCACAATGACGCCCAGCATTCACACGTTTGTGAATAGCTTTCAGAATCGACTGTGAGTATGATCATCACAAATTTCATGTACATCCCATGATACAAATTATCGCTACTTAGTTTTCTTATTAGCAAACTGTTCTACTCTCTAATTTCTCTTTGTTATATTCGTAATCTGTAACGACTACACTCTTGTAACTTTATTACAATGCAAGAGAGATAATAAATTAATGAAGTTAATGTACGACTTCTCCATTTTTACAGAACGTCTAGAAAGTACCACTGACAATAACAAATAAATACAATCAGGGCACTTGGCAAAAGTGATCACGTAATAAGTTTTTGTGTTTTTACCATTCCGATGAATTGTTCGCGTTTTAATTAGGATATTAATATTGTGCGTCGAATTCATAAGTACTACAAGAACATCTCGCTCATCATACCTTGAACTATTAATCTCTGTAACACATACTTAAACAGCTTGGAGTGTACTACGTATTAGTAGAGTACATAAGAGTAGAGTCAATTATTATGGTAAATATGGATTTTTAAACTAAGCAGATGGTTTGTGTTGTAAAATGGATGGTTAGAGTTCAACAAAGGTCGCGAGTTTCACTCCTGACAGAGTTAAATAACTACTTAAACAACAAATAAGGGGCCCCAATAGATTTTGATAAGGTGAATTCATAGCTATGTTATTTACTGTTTATTCTATTTTACAGATCTTGTAAATGATAGGCATTTACACTTGTAAAATAATTAAATCCTTATTTCAGGGAACTTCCAGTTCGACAACATCTGAAAAATGTGTATGGCACACTTATGATGACATGTGCCGCTGCCTGTGTGGGAGTGTATGTGGACAAATACACGGCATTCCAGGCAGGGTTCCTCTCCACCATAGTGGGAGCTGGCCTCATGTTGATGCTAATTGCCACTCCAGATAATGGCAAGAACACAAAAATGAGGCTTGGCTACCTTTTGGGATTCGGATTAACTTCAGGTGAGCAAATTAAGCCCAAGACCAGTCTGAGTGGAGAGCTTTGAGGGAGGCCTATGTCCAGCAGGGGACATCTTTCCGCTTACATGATGATGATGAGCAAATTAATATTATTGTGACTGAATTCTCATCAACATAATCAATACTGTTTTTCTCTTATTACATTATGATTAGGATATAATATAGGAGTCTTTGTAAACTTCAAAACATTGTTTGTGCTTTTCAAATATGCAATACATTATATAATATCTAATCATAATAATCAAAGTAGTTTGTAAAAAGAATGCCCACTTAAAAAAAATAAAAGTTGTTATTTGCAGGAGATGAAAATTTACCAATTTTGTTTTTTTATTTTTAATGCAGCAGAGAGGAAAATATTTACGTTTTATTTAGTATTAACCTTGTGGAAAATGTGAATATTGCAGATTAATAGATCACATGAGTGTTTTAAGGCCTAATTATGTGTAGTTGCATACATTACTTTATCTACACACATAATAATACAATAAGTACTTACTCTAAGATGGGTTCAGAAGCTGAAGACATAATTATCATACCCATACCTGTCACAAATTTCACTGTTTTTTTTAAATTGTAGACAAACATACCAAGCTGATGTTTCATACACTGTTTCATTTTGTATTGTAAATTATGTTGGTTTTGAAGATTTTTGAATTTTTCTTTGTTATTGCTGCCGGTGAGCAGTTGACAACATGCTGAAATGATGGTCAACAGTTTCTGAATGTGTTATAGAAGACTTATGATATGTGTGTAGATAAAATAGACTTATGTACCTACCTACTTCTGTGATGTGGTACCTAGCTAATGTTTACACAGCTTGTGTAGTCATTGAGATTAATTAATGCAAATAATAGTCTTGTTAACTGTGGTGTTATTTAGCCTGCATGAAAAAAACGTTAATTAATATTTTTGACATCACTGCCACATATTTTCTTCAGGGTACATAAAAATATGGTTTAACATGTATGTGTCACTAGATTGTTCCACAGGTTAAATAATTTTTGGTTTACAGGAATGGGTATGGGCCCACTGTTGGACTATGTCAGTGTTGTTGACCCAGCGATCATAGTAACTGCTCTGTTGGGCACAACGCTGGTGTTCACATGCTTCTCCATTGCGGCGATGCTGGCAGACCGCGGCAGCTTCCTCTACCTCGGTGGCACCTTGATGACTCTACTCACTTCTATTTCCCTAATGAGCCTTTTCAATATCTTCATGCAGTCGCGTATCCTTTATCAGGTATGATTATTTTGCATGTTCTTAGCTTTTAGGAAAGAAAGAAAACATTTATTCAGGACATTAATACGAGGTAACAAGGACAAAAGACACAGAATAAAGATTGTCACGAACTGGTCCCAACTCAGCATAATGCTGGCCTTGCAGCCAGCACTGGTCTTCCGTTGGAACCACATTAGGGAACATGATCTGTCGCGTTTGCGTCTTCGCGGCGACAAAAACTACCTACTTACTATTGTTGTTCTATGAATGATAGAGATTAACATAGAAGAAATCCGAAAGACAAAAAAATATGAAGTGTAGTGGCACTATTACAGTTGAATAGCAAATAGTCAACCAACAAACCTAATTTCTGATCTGATCCTTTATTTATTTTATTTATTTAGAGATGCCAACAGTAGGTACTCATACATAAACAAAACATTTCAATTCACAATTTTTTTTTATGTGCATGGTCATCAAACCCCTTTGCACACTAACATTTATCCACAACATAAAGCATTATGAATAAAATTTAGCGCGCTAGAGGGTCTGGTCATCATAAATCATACCTATAGTCAGTAACCAACTTAGGGAAGTTGAGAAAGTTGAGTTGTTATTTCAAAGTTCATTATCTCAACAACCTGCTAAATCTATTTTAATGAAACTTAGCTTAGTGGGTTTTTAATCCCCAACGCAAAAAAAAGGTGTGTTATAAGTTTGGCTGCTATGTGTCTGTGTGTCTATCTGAAAAATCTAAACAGTTGAATCGATTTGAATGCGGTTTTTTATTTAAAAGCAGGTTTACTAGGTATGGTTCTTAGACATGTTTCATCAAAATCGGTGTAGCTGTTTTTGAGATATTACAGTTTGAAATGAAAAATGTCAGGGGGATTTTGTCGAGTTCAAATCAAAAAGATGAGAGCCCGTTGATGGCTAAGTTTGGGAACCAGAATCCGGGAGCGCGTTGATATCTTGGAAAGTGAATTAATATGTAAAAAATGAGGAAAAAAATTAAAAACCCCCAACATAAAAAATTAACCTTCTGGGCCTAACCTAACAACCTAAAAAGACTGCACCAGACTGCGCAAAAGTTAACAGTTCCTAATTAAAGGATCAGAAACAGATTTTTTTTTTACTTTTTATAGGTTTATGTTGGGGGTTTTTAATATTTTTTTAATTAAACTAGCTTGCGATTTAAAAAAAACGCATCGAAATTGATCCAGTAATTTTCCAGGAAAATGGTAACAGACATATATATACACAAACAAACATCCTCTAACCCCAAATGCATATACTAGGTGGTATCTGTTCCATCTGTCGGGGGTAAAAAAAAAAACTCTAATCTTGGTCTATTAAATGTACTAAGCTATTAATTAGTTATTCTGTGACTTAGTATGATAAAAATGTTTTTATCTCTTTCATATCAGATAGCATCTGAAATCACTCTTTACAATAATATACTACTTGATGACTCGTTGTTCTGCCATATAAAATATATGTAGCAGTATGAAATTATACTTTACGACCTATTCTGATACCTACTTTACCAGATAAACGTAAAAAAATCACGAAAATCGGTCGTGCCCGTTCGAAGGAGTGCAACCACAAACATGACACAAGGTTGTTATAATCAGTAAAACAAAATAAATAAGTAAGAAATGTGGATCTATATATTTGATGGAACGGAACAGATCAGTTTTTATGTAGACAATAAACATGTGTTCTCTTATTTTCAGACTCATCTCTACCTTGGCCTGGTCCTGATGTGTGGCTTTGTTCTCTTCGACACACAACTCATCATTGAGAAGCGCCGCATGGGCAACAAAGACTTCGTGCAGCACGCCCTTGAACTGTTCATTGACTTCATTGGAGTCTTCAGGAGACTGCTTATCATCTTAACACAAAAGGTGAGATGATTAAACTGAATTTCTTGGAAATTGTGAAAGTTCTCCGTTGTGTATGAACAATTTTAAGCATATTATTTTACTGTCTTTGGGTATGAGCTGTTAAATGCAATCCTTGAATTGTATCTCTTTGTTGCAGGAGGAGCAAGATCGTCGCCGCAAGCGTCAATAAAAACAGAATTATCATAACCACCTATTTTATAAGCATTTTGCCGGAATTCTTATGATACAAAGGGGAATGTTGGTTTCAACACAGACATGTTAAATATTAATCATATATAATTATATTACCTATTTAATTTGTTGAAAATTACAAGTTCATTAATAAAATAATTTGGAACAGATGTTGTATTTTCATTTTCAGTATTGGCATGCAGTGCCCTAGAATAATTAGGTAATTTGAATCTGATGTACCAAACAGTGGTCTTAGTTAGTATACATACCAATCTCAATTTTTTTTAGTTAAATATATAGAATATTTATACACTTAACGGTCTATCAAGGTTAAAACATCTGTTTGAAGGTTGGTGAAAATGGATCAAAAAGGCTTAATTTTATTGTTCTCTCACGAGGGATATAAAAAAGGTGGGGAGATCTGTATAAATTATATAATACCTCAAGACCAATCCACGTCATTAAATGACACAGTACAGTTAGCTTCAAATCATGATTTGATGAAACTTGCAAAGCACAAGCCCATTAAAGTTTTGATCTTTACAGATCATGACGAATTAATGTAAACTAAATTATTATAACATCTTTTCGTATTTCCTACAGCGATTGGAAAGCACTTAATAACTTCAAAAAATAAAGGCACGATAGTTTATTTCAGTCACTGGACTTTAGTAGTTAGGTACTTAGATACGAGTAGGTACGTCAGAAAGCAGCATAAAGTTTCAACTGAAAGCTGCTTATACATTACTTTGTAATTAAGTACAATAAAATCACAGAATGCTTAATAATACAGGTACTCAATTAGGGACTCGATTCGTTTTCGGGGTGAATTTTGTTTTTATCGAAAAGAAACATCTTTCTGGCTTTGTCTAATTCGTGGTTAATTAAAATACCAATCAAATGACCTACATTGGCATCACGACTCGCGATGGCGTCTTTATCTATATTTTTTAAGCTAATATCCGATCCCTCAACAGAACTGGGATGGTTCTTCTTAATTTTATTCATTCTCTTTGGACACCTATTTCTGCAGAAATATCCGTTTGCAATGCAATTTATTCCTGGAGCTTCTGGTGTCCCACTTTTTACAATATACTCGTACGTGGATACTCCTAATATACAAATATAAACATGAAAACAGCATAAATGTAACAAGGCACATGCTATTGCAAAGGCACTTATACATAATATAATGAGAAAAGTCAAGAAACAAACAGAATTCTTACAATAATTATTAGCAGTGTCATGGACTGCGGGACAGCTAATGAATTGCTGTGCCGCTGGACTGAGTCTCTGTGGGTGTGCGAGGAATAAAATAATGTCTGTAAGGCACAAACACGTAGTGAACACGGAGATGAACAACGCCGTGGCGGCCGTCGCTACAAACGCGGCGTAGTTGCGCTGGCCGACGCAGTTGTTCAGCCACTTGCAGTGGTGGTCGAAGCGGTCCACGCATTTGTTGCAAATGCTGCAGTGTTTTGTTTTCTTACTACTCGTATAGATGTTACACAGATGACATCTACCGTTCTCAATAACGTGGGTGTGGATGCTTCGATCGAATTCTGGTACATTATTTACTTTAAGTTTCTTCAAGTCTTTTTCACTGGGATCGAGCAGCAGCGCTGCGGAGTGCGCCACAATGTGAGACACATATAAAATGGTAAAAATTGTAAACGATATTATCTTTAACTCGTAGAATTGTATCCGAGTTAAAATAGCAAAGTTCAATATGGCAGTGGTCACGAACACGATCCATCCGATCACTTGCTGATAATGCAGAGGTAGTTGTAGACCATTTATTCTTCGTTGACGACGAGGTGTATGTTCAAACGTGCAGCATTGGGCCATTACTGCTTATTTCATAAAAGCTTGTATCAAAAATTGACAAGATTTCGATTACGCCTTTGAATGGGCATGTGGTCAATAGGAAGGTGCGCGCGCAGGTGCTAATTTGTTAACAAATAAAGAAAAACTTGTGATATTTACACTAAGTACCTATAAAAGTAAAACTTCCACATTGAAATTTACGACGCTACTTGCATCATTCTTGCTGGAATGTTAGTTAGCCCGATCTGTTCATTTGTGGTTTTGTAAAGCTTTACCATAGTCTGCCCTACAGTTACTATGGAAACTAAAAAAATACCTTAATGGACATTACGACCTTTTATCTTTGCATCTACCTATATAGTGATCTAATAGGTGTGTGTGTGCAGAGTAGCTTATTTAACTGGGTCAATAGAGTTAAGAAAAATGAATCAAGGTCAACCGGGGTAATAGCGTCACCGTTTTTTTGGTATTTTTTAAATCCGATATTATGAAATATGTATATAAGTATATTGAAATATTCTTTCGCTCTGTGCTTTGTACAACTATTCAATTCGTGAAGTAACTTTTTCGCTGCACTATAATTAAAAGATATATATAGGTCTTTTTTTTAAAACGGAATTTTAGACGCTTTTACCCCTTTTTGGGAAAATGCGTCTTTTTAAAATAACTGTTAAACGATTGGGATTAGGCCTATGAAACATCATGGAACGTGTTCGCAATACATTATTCTAGAAGGTATTGTTAATACAATAGACAAAAAAAATACTAAAAACGAAATGAGACACAAAATAGTATAATTGGGGAAAATGCGTCTTCAATTTGCAGACGCATTTATCCAAACCTAAGTACCAGATGTTGCAAACATTTTTATTCGATCGAAAAGAGTGAGCTAGATTTTTTTTATTACAGTTACGATATTTTCCCCTCTATCAGTGACCCACTCTACGGGTAAAATAAAATACTTACCTTTTGTTTTGTTAAATCTAAAGCATAGATCAAATAATTAAGTACTTTTGAGTATATCTGAATTTGAAATGTTGCTGAAGAATTAATTAACGCACTTTAGAATTCAGTCATATGTTTAACATTCTGTTATTTTTATCTTTAAATAAAAAAAAACTTGGTAACCTACATTGTACTAAAACTGTTAAAACTACAAATCCAGGAAAAGGTTGTTGACCACTGACATTGGGGCAAATGCGTTACACAGACGCAATTACCTCAAAGTTGCTGACGCATTTAGCCCAATTTGAAAATTTTACTCGAAACATTTTACATGCATATAATTCTAAGAATAAAGCATTTTTAATAAAAAATATAATTCGGGCGCATGAGCCAACTGATTGTATTGAACAAAAATTAATATCAAAAACTGAAAGAAAAATGAGGATGTAAATGGATTTTGTTCACTTCCCTCACATACCGCGTTGGTCTGGTGTGACACAAAGAGAATATAATCACTGTGTGACAGAAAATTTCAACATGGCCGATATCTTGAATACGATTCGCTAAAACGCCCTCTTTAGTACGTGCTGTCCTCCAAGTAGTTCAGGTGACTATCACAAGATGGCGGAAGCTGTTGTAACTCACGTGGTTTAAAAAATAACTCAAATACAAATACTCACGTACTTTTGTGGAACCTTTGCACAATAAATTTCATAGTAGCACTCTTGTGTGAAAAGGTCCCACCAGTGCTATGTGATTCGATTTCCTTGACTATACAAGACCATACATACATACATATAATCACGCCTCTTTCCCACGGGGGTAGGCAGAAACTATGGCTTGCCACTTGCTACGATCCTTACACACATCTTTAGCCTCCTCCACATTCATGCATCTCTTCATACACGCTCGCCGGTTCCGAGTACTACGCATCTGACCTTTACGGAGAATATCACCGATATTGTCGGCGTAAGTTCTCCTAGGGCGTCCTCTACCGACACCACCACTCACATATACAATTGATATACAATACCAAAGTTGGAATAATATTAATAAGTAAGTCTATTTTAAAAGTGTATATTCAACACAAGAAAAAAACAACATTACGTTAACTATTTAAGTAAAATCTCGATTTTGGCGAAACTTATTACTGCCACAACATTTGATGTCATAATTAGTCTCGGTTTTCAGCACTTTTCCTGGCCTAAAATGAAAAATCTGTCTGTCAATAATTACAAGTAAATCAAAATCTATAGCTATATGGTAGGTACTCCCATTGACCTACAATCATGAAATTTGGCACGAAGCAAGGTTTCACAATATACTTAAATCAAGGAAAAATACGAAAATACGGAACCCTCAGTGTGCGAGTCTGACTCACATTTGACCGGTTTTTATTCCTTGGATTAAGTCTTGACTGTGGCGCCTCTGGCAGTTAGTGAAAAAAATTAAGGTTGCGAAATCAAATCGTGACCTGAGAATAGCCTGAAAATAAAATTCAAGTTAAGTAGGTCCATGTTCGGGTATGAAATGAAGTTGAATTTAAGTTTTCCTGTCACAGAGACCGGAAGACCGAAACTTTCCCTGCTAGCTTCTATTTAACTTCGCCAATCTTAAGGACAAGTTGCAAGTCGATATTCAACTAATATGATTATAAGTAGTATGATATGTAGATGTTTAAATACTTATATTAAATAGTTTAAGTTCTAAATTGTGATGTTTGTTTTAAGATAAGCATAATAAGCTGTTTATTTTTTTAATAGATTTATAATTTCCTGTTATACTTACTTAATAGCTTTATATTTTTATGTTCATATTGCTGCGCCCCAACAAGGTAATATTTTATACATAACTTGTAAAATTTTGCAATAAATAAATGAATACTGAATTACAGCTAGTCTTTTAGGGTTTCGTATCTCAAAAGGAAGAAACGGACCCTTATACATAGGATCACTTCGTTGTTCTGTTCTGCTTCTGTCTGTCTGTCAAAACCCTTTTTCTCAGGAACGCATGGAGGTATGAAATTGAAATGAATGTCAAATGTTAAGGGCTACAGTCTAAAAAAACGAAGTTTCTAAATCCACGCGATCAAAAGATACATCATAGCTTTTGAAAGAGTATCTAATTAAGTTTATACAAAAACCGTAAACTCAGAATTTTTAACAAAAAATGTGTCCGCCATCTTGGATTTCAAAATGGGTGGCATTTTCGTAATCAGCACCCCTGAAACATAGAAAATGACACCCATACCGATTTTGAACAAAAAAGTGTGTCCGCCGTCTTGAATTTGAAGATGAGTTCATTTTCGTAATCAGCACCCCTGAAAACATAGAAAATGACACCCATATCGATTTTGAACAAAAAATGTGTCTAACGTCTTGGACTTGAAAATGGGTGTCATTTTCGTAATCAGCACCCCTGAAAACACAGAAAATGACACCCATATCGATTTTGAACAAAACGGTGTGTCCGCCGTCTTGGATTTGAAAATGGGTGTCATTTTCGTAATCAGCACCCCTGAAAACGTAGAAAATGACACCCACATCGATTTTGAACAAAAAAATGTGTCCGCCATCTTGGATTTGAAAATGGATGTCATTTTCGTAATCAGCACCCCCGGAAACCTAGAAAATGTTGTAATGTAAAAAACACTCATGTTGACTTTTCGAAAAAAATGTTTCCACCATCTTGAAATTGAAAATGTATGTTATTTTTCTAATTAGCTATAACCTTGAAAATTATACCCATAACATTTTATAAAATAAACATGCCCGCCATCTTCAATTTGCAAATGTTTGTCATTTTTTGTCTACACACCAAACAATCAGCGAAATTTCGGTTCAAAATTTTTTGGGATATTTTATTTTAATTAAAAGTAATTAACGCTAGTCACACGCTTCATCGATAGCCCTAAAAGCAGAGGGCGAAAGTAAAGTACCTGGTGTATGCAAGGGGGCTCGCCCTGCCCGCCCCTCACCCCGCAACTCCCCCCCCCCCCCGCACGATTGACCTGTCTAGAGGCCTTCGTCGGACGACTGAACATACTAACATTGAATCAATGGCAGGTATGGAGTACGAGGGCTGTTTGATAAGTACCCGTTTATGGAAAAAAACAACATTATTTTTTGTATATATGCATTTATTTTTCTACGTAGTCACCTTTTAACTCTATACATTTGTTCCACCTATACTCAAGCTTCAATAAACCATCCAAAAAGTATGATTTTGGAAAGTCATTAAAATAGGCCTCTGTGGCGGCAATGACTTCGTCATTTGATCCAAATCGCTTGCCACCGAGCCATTTTTTTAGGTTGGGAAACAAAAAGAAATCGCATGGGGCCAAATCTGGAGAATACGGGGGGTGAGACAATAGTTCGTAGCGTAACTGTGTTAATTTAGCCGTCACAACTCTGGACGAATGAGCCGGGGCGTTGTCGTGATGAAACAGTACTTTTTTCTTTTTTAAATGGGGTCGTTTGTCCTTCAACACGGCGTCAAATTCATCCAATAAATTGGCATAGTACTGCCCTGTTATTGCTTTCCCCTTTTCTAAATAGTCAATATGTATAATACCCTGCGAATCCCAAAAAACGGTCGCCATGACCTTTCCAGCCGATGGGACGGTTTTTGCTTTCTTTGGAGCAGGTTCACCCGGTAAAATCCACTGCTTCGACTGCTCTTTCATTTCCGGGGTGTAGTGCTGGACCCACGTTTCGTCCACCTCATCAAAGACGGTTGTTCTCCCCCGCTTAAACTCGTTATACCAATATCTGACGGTTGTCATAGAAGGAGCACATTCATGGTAAACCGCTTGCATTCTTACTTTTATTTCATCACATGTTTTTCCTTCCAAAAATAAGAATCTAATTACAGACCGATACTGTTCTTTCACCATTTTAACAATTTTAAGTTCAAGCCTTCACTGAATTGTGTTCAAATGAGAAAAAAAACAAAACAATGCCATTTTTTTTTAATTTTCCCGCTTCTGAAAAATGGCTTAAAAAGGTGGTATACTTATTTGCAGCCAGTGATATTAATATATTTAGAAAACGGGTACTTATCAAACAGCTCTCGTACATACCCGACAACAGGATATTTTTGAAGCAAGTCGCATTTTTAAGTAAACAACTGATATTGTGCCATATTATAATACTAAGATTGAAATTCCAATTAAGTGTATGTGATCGTTAAATCGCCTCTGCCTTATTAAGGGTTAAAGCAGGTAAAAAATACTACCAAGATTCTGAATATACCAACTAGTAAAATAAGTCACAAGCAAAAACGAGTGTTATATTATATGTTAGGTGACTAAGGTAGGTATAAAAAATGCGAAATAAGAAAAATATATTTCAAAGAAATACACTTAAGAACTTAGCAATTTTGTGCGCGATTGTACACATGCATCAATTGCCCCCACCAGTTTCACCGACCGATCTTAAGCCACCGCGCGGCCTATACCGAGCTGACTCTTCGTATCGACTATTTTTTTATTGTAAATTATGTTGGTTTTTGAAGATGTTTCAAATTAGAAACTCTTAACGACATCGAATTCGACAACGCAGCAGTAATGAAAAGCTGGTCATTTTCTACTGTTTCCGAACGCATTATAGAGGACTTATTAGATAATAGTTATTTGTTATACAAGGGTGCAAAGTTGTATTTTACCCGCGAGTGTGGAGTTGAAACACAAGCAAACGAAAGGATTCTATAGTTGAACCACGAGCGAAGCGAGTGGTTATAAAATAGAATCCTGAGCGTAGCGAGTGTTTCAACACACGAGAAGTAAAATACATTTGCACCCGTGTGTAACACAAAACTTTTCTTCTCAGTGTAGCGAGGAAAGCGCAACATTTAAAAAACAGCTCATAAAATTAAATCTTCATCACTGGAATCCCTTTTTTTACGATATTATGACAGAAAACAGGTGAAATTTTTTTTATTGACATATGTTGACATTTCTGACGATGCGTTTTGAAATTGCATCGACTCAACTTGTGCGTTCAGAATTATATCCAACATTATAAAAAAAAAATTGTTTCTTATAGAATTTTAAGGACCATTAAATAAAGCTAAATTTGGTATTTTTTATTAAATTCTCAAACCATTTATCATTAATTTAATGATAATTAATATCGAACGAACCATTATTATGAGCGTTTTACGTTTTGTTATCTGTCAAAATCTACTTGAACACGCTCCACTCCAAGGTCAAATTACTTTCCCCACTAGTGGATAAAATGCGATTTTACCCGCTTGTATTAAAGGATAAAAGACGGCTTTCCGAGGTAGTGAGGGGAAAAAACTATTAACTGACTTTGTAAAGTAGGTACTAAACGTTCTCATGTCAATTGTGGACAATCAGTAAGTAGAGATCTGAGCATATGGAACCCTTTAATATAATATTAAATAATAATCAATCCCATGTAGTAATTCAACACAAGAAAAACATAGTTTTCATGTTAAGTATAGGTTGTTAGGTTCTCGGTGACATTGAGCGAGTATAAATTGGCGAAACTAGTCGTCCCACGATAACTCTGCAACGAACTGACAACATAGGCCGAGTAATCTGGCGGTTCATTGTATGAAGACCCCCACATAAAATCCTCAGTCGATGAAACTTTGCAGGGATGTAATATAACGTGAGATAAAAATAAAATAAAAATATAAAAAAAAAAACACCCCGAATATTTTGGATTTTTATGTCGTAAGTATAAAACGGAAATAAATTCGTATTGCACTGATTAAAGTGACTTTTTTCTTCAAAAAACATATTTTTGAAGAAAAAAGTGGTTTTTGTAAGGAGATTTTTTTGGATATTTCACATACAGTTTTCGTATTTCTAGTGAATGTTTGTAGTGAAGAAAATTTTAACTGAGCATTTTTCCGAACAAAGTTATCAACGAAATAGGAATTTTGGCCAAAATACCTAACTTGCGGTATTTTTATTTTTATAATATACCTTTAAACCATGATACTCTATCATACTATAAAGTCTTCTTTGCCTGAGGATTTACAGTTGGGGTCCCTTGTTTCGTTTCCTGGCCTAACAGTAGAAATCTAAAGTTTGTTTACGGCAACACTGATTTACAGTCAAACAACACGTTTCGAACTTTTGACTAGATTAGACATTAAACAGGTCATCGTTCATTCACCATCCACCATTAAAATACCTCTCATATTTCGTTTTCTAGATTTTTTTTACCGTACAACGGCAAAACCTACTAAACACTGGCAAAATTGTCTTCCAATGGACAGAGCCATATTTAAAAAAAAACAGAAACTTTTGATTGCTACGAGGGGCGGCTGATAAGTAATCTCCTTGGTCAGAAACATATACAAAAATAATGCTGGCTGGTATGGATTTATATTCGTTTGTTATTCTATTTTCAAAATGTATTACATTCATTTGTTTATTGCATCACGTTTATTTGTCTCCTACAATTGTTTCAAACATGTCGGTAGAAAAAGTGTAAATGGATAAAATCGAGCAGCGTGCGGTGATTAAGTTTTTGACTAAAGAAGGGAATACGCCTTCGGAGATCAGACAGCGTATGTTACGTGTGTTTGGCAGTTCGTGTTCTTCCGAATTTGTTATAAAGTTTTGGTCAAAGCAGTTTAAGTTAGGTCGTGAGAGCCTGGAAGATAATCCTCGTAGCGGAAGACCAGTTTCGGCCGTCACCGATGAAAATGTAGCCAGGGTGAAATAAATTATATTAGAGGACCGACGAGTGAAGCAGTGGGAGATAGCTAGAGATGTGGGCGTCAGTAAAGAGCGAGTCAATGAAATAATTCATGAGCATTTGAACATGTCAAAGGTTAGTGCACGTTGGGTCCCCAGAACGTTGACTGCATTTGACATGGAGAGGCGTGTCAAATGTTGCGAAGAGTTTTTGGACATGAGTCGAGGGAAAGAGGAAGAAATAATTTCTAGAATTGTAAGATGTGATGAGACTTGGATTCGACAATGGGACCCGGAACGTAAGCAAGAGTCGTTACAGTGGAAATTTAAGGATGAGAAGCCGCCTCGGAAATTCAAGGTCTGTCCATCGGCAGGTAAACTTATGGCTACAATCTTTTGGGATACAGAAGGGATTTTGCTCATAGATTATTTACCGAAGAAAACTACAATGAATGCTGATTATTACTCAAACTTACTATATCAACTAAGAGAGAAAATAAGAGAAAAACGGCGAGGTAAACTAAGCAAAGGAATTCTGATTTTGCACGATAACGCACCAGCGCATACCGCCCGCACAACGAAGCTAGCAATTAAAGACAATGGCTTCGAAACCATTGACCACCCCCCTTATAGTCCAGATTTAGCCCCCTGTGACTATTTTCTGTTTAGACTTCTCAAGAAAGACCTCAGGGGATGAAGGTTTATGACCGATGACGAAATGAAGGCTGCGGTTACTGACTTTTTAGACGACAAACCGAAAGATTTTTTTTTAATGGTTTAAATTCAATATTTGAAAAATTTAATAAGTGCATTTTACTAGCAGGGGACTATATAGAAAAATAAAAAAAAATTAGCCACAACAGTCTTTTGTTTCATTGTTAGGTAGATTACTTTTCAGCCGCCCCTCGTACTATCATTATTATTTTTAATTAAAGAAATGTCTGAGTGACATGAAAAAAGTATGCGAAAAAACCACAGCGTGATTTTTCTGGGTTGCAAATTAATATCTTATGCAGTTATCGTGGGACGATTATACTCAATGTGGTTGTCATAAGAAATATATTCGATTGGACGCCCTATTAGACCCGCAATGTAAGTAATGAATACTACATACTCTCCGGTTTTAATTCGACCTATGTGATGGAGCACTAAGGGCCACAGGTGTTAAGTATTATAGTCTGTCACATCAATGTTCTCTTTAGCGTGTTTCTTAGCCATCTCGCGTCTCGTCTGTACAAGGATCCTGTGCCCTCTGCAGTCAAGGTTCTCTTCAAAGCATTTGTCTCTGCAGCACTTTTTGCACAGCCGGTAAACACATTTTCCTCCCTACAAAATAGTTTTTATTTTATTACAAACAAAATATATAGGAAGTAAAAGCATACCAAAGGAGGAGAGAGTAAAACTTGTGAAATGGGACTTTGAGAAAATGCATCTGTGCTATGTACTTTTGAGTCTATGCCGCAATTTTTGGATGGCCTTTACTGTCGGAGCTTAGGGAGACAAGTCAAACATAGAAGTTACGAGTAAATACTGTTTATGACTAGGGAGGGCTTATAATATAACATACAATCTGCAAAGACCATTACTTATCGTCATAAAATATCGTTATTTTTATGAGTATGTTAGTTCCACTTTTAGATATTGTACCTATCTACATCTACAAGCACTGTACTATCAATTGATCTAAGCAGGTTTTGCACGCAGATTTTTACATTACAATCATATATATGCTGCATTGTTATAAAATACTTACAAGGGGATTGAGGCATTTGTCATTAATGCAGAGCTCTCCACTTCTTGTTTGTCTCAACTCTGCTGGTTTCCCTGGTCTCCTCCCCACACGTAGCAACTTCTTCATTTTCTTATTTGATAATAGATTCCCATCCATGTCTTCATGATTTCTTTTACATTGGCTATCCTAGAAAAATAAAAGTAACATAATCACCAGGTATACATATATGTGATATATATTTTATATTTCTAATTAGGTGCCCACCATTTACCTGGGTTCTGCTTAAATTTATCATTTTTTTTGTGTGTGCTTCAGGGGACATCCTCACATATGGTTGGCATATCCAAGGAGGTAATATTAGATTAAATCCAGATCTAGTTATGGACTCACTGCTTTCAAAATGTTCTTTACCTTCATGATAATTCAAATATTTGCATTTAATATTTAAAGACACTTGTTTGAAATCTTGTAGATTTTGAGCAGTAGCCAAGAGTTGTCTGTCTTCATTATTTTCTTCTAGCGTAAATCTATAATAAAACAAAATAAATATTGACAATTGTTATAAAAAAAAATCACTATTTTTGATATTCAAAAATACATACACTTTATGAAATATTTTAAATAAATGTCCTCTAATGTATGATGAGGGACAGGGATACTTTTCTACTAAGTCTAGATATTCATCAGCCATTTCCCATGTGACTGCATTAACACCAC
The DNA here is from genome assembly GCA_963691665.1 of Clepsis dumicolana. Classification (NCBI taxonomy): domain Eukaryota; kingdom Metazoa; phylum Arthropoda; class Insecta; order Lepidoptera; family Tortricidae; genus Clepsis; species Clepsis dumicolana. The sequence goes on along the minus strand of OY829509.1, from coordinate 8,204,414 downwards.
TAAAAAGTGCTGGGTTGGTGAGAATGCCCTCTGCACTCATCACTCCATCCACAGTTGTATACTCAATACACCTGTAGACATCTTCTATACTTTGGATGTTACCATTGGCCAGCATTGGTACTGATACAGCATCCCTTAAACAATAACTAGATGATTACATTTAGTATGACACTTACAATAAATTAAGGGACTATGCTGAATAAAGAACTGCATCCAAAGTATTACTGCAATTCGAAAAGTTATCAAAGCAAGTAGAATAAAATGATTTAACCAAAATTTACGTTAGGTAAAGCAATATAAAATTTTCAACATTGTTAAAACAACAATGTGTCCGTTTTATTCAATAAATATAAGTAAATAAATAAACATACATAAAGGTGCGTACGAATCAGAGGCAGGCTCAGGGTGAGGCACGCACAACTCGACCAATTGCTCAAATTCGTACGTGTCTCGCGCACAAAGGTGCCTCGGTGTGCGTGTCTCGCGTACATGGACGCTGACACTTACAAACTTGTTTGCGCGCAAGGCACGCTTTGAGTTTAAATCACGTAGTGGAGCAGGTTATTTGGTCAGAAGGATATTTAAAGTCATAAAACCAATTTGTATAGTGTGCAATGGTGTATGACAACGATAAATGTATCTTGAACATTCACTTTCTGATGTATCCAATTTTTAAAGTAATTTGGTGAGGTAAATGTGCATCCACCACCAAGGTGGAAATTTCTTATTAAGAATACTGAATCACGATAAAAGCAGCATCAGCTGCGATCGGGATCGACGCCATTTTTTTCGACGCACAAATAGCGGTTTGCCGTGAGCACGCTGCCCCGCCGCACAAACGAACATGCTACTAAAATGTTCGCGAGCAGCCTCGCCGTGCATGGTGAGGCTGCTCGACCTGAGCGGCTCTAATTTGTATGCACCTTGAGGCTAACCTACATAAAGTATTGTATTGTATAGTTTCTGAGCAATACATAATACAAACCTTACTGCTTTGATATGTTTCCAACTGGCAACACCAGTAAGTGGACCTCTTTGCTCTCGAGTCCTGCCATGAACTGTAAGCAACTTGCATCCCGCATTTTGCAACATCAATGCATATTTTACCGATTTTTCAACACTCTCAAATATTCTCACCTTGCAGGATATTGGCACAGAAACAGCTTTCGACATAGCCTGAACTGAAAAGACATATCAATCAATTAAATCAGCCTGCATCCAGACACCGCTGGATAAAGGCCTCTTCATTTTCAAACCAATTTGCCAGCCTCATCCACAGCTTTCCAACACAAAGCAACTGAAGTGAAAGGGTCACTTGGCAAGACAGAACAATGGTAGATGGTCTAAGGGAGTTAAAGAGTGGTGGCCAAGATTAAGTCGAAGGCCAGTGGGCACACCACCAACCCATTGGTCAGATGATATCTGGTCAGCAGTTGGAAAGCTGTGGAAGTTGGCACAGAAAAGACAAAACATGATGCATTTAACTTTCTGTAGCACTAATTTAAAACGTGCAGCTTATAATTTCATATACCAATGTTTTGTAGCAATTCCCATTCATCCTGGAGGAAGGATCCATATCGACCTCTTTTTGCTATGGCTTGTGGGCAACCAAGGTTTATATCAATGGCATCACAATAGTTTTCTGCAAGTTTCGCAGCTGCAGCCATAGTTTCCGGATTATTACCACAAAACTGTTGAAAACATTTGAGTATAAATATTGTCTAGACTCGTTATTAACCATTATCACATTACATATTGCATATTTAATCAAGTAGGTACCTGAATGATTAAAGGACGGTCTTCCTCACAAGTTGCCAAGCTGTCCTTTCTGTATTTGGGATCCTTAGTGAAAATATTGCTATGGAACATTGGAGTGTAACACAACTGTGCCCCATGGCGACGACAAAGTAGCCTCCAAGCTAATTCACTTGCATCAACCATAGGCGCAACCACAAACCGTGGTCGGCGTATTAAATCATACCAATCGTAAGACATATCAGCGTATTAAATAATTCAAAAGTTAATGTGTTCGACTGAAATCACAACCACAATCACAGACCTAATAGCAAGTGGACCGGTGATACCTACAGAATTAGCGTGCATACCTACTAAAATTGGGCACGTAATATGGCTGCTTTTCCTAGGGTTGGGACTGTTAAACGTATGCAGATATCGATATCGATAAAATCTACGCTATAGAAGTTTATGCAACTGTCACGTTACGAGTGTTTTAAGGCCTAATTATCTAGAGTAGCATACATTACTTTAATCTACATACATATTATAAGTACTCTAAGACACGTTCAGAAGCAGAAGGCATTATCATATCTATACCTGTCACGAATTTGACTGTTGTTTTTATCATAGATAAGTAAACATACCGAGCTGACGTTTCGTTTCGACTGTTTTTTTATTGTAAATTATGTTGGTTTTCATATCATAGTTTTCATATTTTGGATTTCATATTTTCTACGGTTTTTGAACGCATTATAGAGGAGTTATGACATGTGTGTATATGGGTTTGCAGATGCGTTGCCAACCTAGAGAGCTAAGATGGAATTCCCCTTGTGCCCGTAATTACACCGGCTATCTTACTCTCCACGCCGGGACATAACAGTGCAAGCACTGCTACTTCGCACAAGGTCCTACTACCAACAAAAGTGAAAATAAATAACATTTGTCTTAGGCATCTCCAAAGTTTTTATTCATTTCTAATATTTTCTGAAAGATACTTTGTCACAACACTCACAACTTCTTTTTCCGTGATAGCGAAACCTCAAATCTATAATCATTTTGATTACAGACATTACCTTACCCTCACACTTGATGTACAAGGCAACACAGGTGACAGGCACGAGTAGACTGAAAAAGAAGAATATTAAGTATCTATAAGTTTATCTCTAGCCTACTCAAGGGACATTTTTTTCAAATCTCAAATCTGGTTCAGGCTGTGCGTTGTGTGTCAGTCAGTAAGTCACGGTTTTATTTTATATGTTTAGATCTAACAATTACCTGAATTGCTCCGTCACGTCATCAATCTCGTCACATTAAGAGTTCTGTTGAAGCATTATGACATGTCGAAGTGCATCGAGCAGACAAACCATGTCTTATGTCGTGGGTTTATATTTTCAATTCCAATCCTTTTCTTTTTGGCAGTTTCATTCACAGGAAATCTGACGAAAAAAAAAATTTAATCAATGTTTAGAATTCCATCGATACCTATGTCGATACTTAGCACCGCATAAGCTAATATGCCAAAATCATGCAAATGATTTCTGTTGAAATAAATAAAATCATTGGAAAATAAAACAAATCGTACTAAAACAGACGTTCATACTCATTTTATAAGATCATTATGTTACGATACATGCCAAAATACAATAAAACATTCGAATTATTCAAGGTAACTGGTTACTAACCTTTGAAGGGTCAATTCAGGTTGATTAATGTTTTTTTTAACACTACACTGTCTGACGCAGCACTAGGGCATGATTATCCTATTTAAGACAAAGCCCTGCACACCATGATAACTCGTTTCTTTGAGTAATCCTTGTCACAATACGCAAGCTATTGGACATTAAAAAGTTCCGCCATAATCCGCTAGATGGCGCTTTTCCGCACTTAGGCGAATAATATTAATTTAAGTAGAATTAAAATTGCATCGGTTGTAAATTAATTAATTAACAACCGCTACTTGCACTTAGCCAACATAAAACACATAAAAAACTACATTACACACTACACAGAAACAATACGTTGGTATTCAAAATGAGAAGCACGGACACGCCCATGGGCGTCGCCCAATTCAAAATCTTTTGGTTGTCCGTATCCGGTCCCACTCAACCATAAAACCGCTTGTACGGCTGGGAGACCCCACATTTCTCTACAACTCCTGAGTGGAACCAGCCAGCCCAGAACTTGGTAAGAATACTGATCGTTTCTGTACTTTATCATTGTGTTACACTACTTGTGTCTTTTATTGTAATTTATTTAATTCTATAGGGTTTCCACTCTGTTACTCTGTCCGAAGCATTACTGTACCTTAATAGCGCTCCGGACAGTTAATTATAATTTAATCTTTCCCTATTTCACTGCTCTACGGTTATAGACGTAGCGCTTATTTTAAAACCTAACGTCTTCCTAGAACGGTTGGAATTTAAAGTTCCAACGGTCACTTTGTTTAAATCTGTTATCCACTCTCACTAAAAACCTGTAAAAGCTTACTCTCTGACTCTAGCTAAATTGTAAATCCGTATGACCCTCCGTATTGCCATGCACTGCCAATCTGGTTCCCACTCCCTCGGGAATGGTCGGACTGGAAGGCGGAATATGGCAGTGCGAGCATACCATGGACGTTTGGCTCACACCAGCTTATTTACAGGGCAACTACGCTACCCGTGGGAAATCTCTCCACCCACTACTGGTTCTTAACGGACCCCTGCCGACCTCTCGCAGCCTACTCAGAGGCTAGCCGTTGGCACGCTACGGTCCCCTTCACACCATCTCAACACCACGTCATCACACGAGCCCCCTGGTCACTCCTGGTTGCTCTACGACGCCTGCGCCCTATCTTCGCCGTCGCCAGAGGATCCAAACACCCGAGGGAAGTGTAGGCCACATTAGCGTGTAATCGAACCCAGTATCTTCAAAAGTGTCTTCGAACTCAATCCCCTGAGATTCTCTATTTTAATTGTCAATTTAGCCTACCGATTTTGTAGAAATAAATGTATTAAACTTGTAATTTGTTTCCTTCACAAAACCCTAGGTGGGCTACCTTAAAACAGACTGTTTCCCCTCATGAAAACGGCCTGTGACATCCTCACAAAAACAGCAAATATATTCGGAGCCGGCTACCGTTTGACAGCACATCTACCACGAAACTTGGCACGGAACATGGTGGCACCTGCCACGCTGTCGTAAACTCGTGACGTCACTTAGAGAGAGCTGCCAAATTTAGTAACCAACAAATACTATTTGTCTCTCCTATTCATATGCAGCTGTCAGTAAGTTAAAAAGAGATAAAATGCCGTTTGACATGTATGTGTCGATATGGCAGATATTTGTATAAGTCACGCTTCATATAGAAGAATATAACGCCTCCACTTTCCTATCTCAATGACCACAATAGAGTTATGACATGCTGCGACAATTATTTATTTTATTTAATTCATCCCATAAGGGATAGGCAAAGGAACCGAGTCCATACAGCCACGTCTGATGTGTTTTGTAAATTTCTGTATATTAAAGTCCTGTCATCGTCAGAGTTGTGTCAGTCTGTCCTAGTCACGTCCTGTCAACTGCTCATGCCTTCCGTAAAGCGATAGTGTACTTTACGGCGAGCTACGGCGAGCAGCAGCCGGTGGATATTTGGGGGTCACAAACAGAGGGAATACGCGTTTTCACTTGAATTCTTCAATTGCTGAGCACTTTCACGTCAATTTGTTGTAGAAAACACTATCTTTATTATCCACCAAACAACATTAAGCACAGAAACTAAAATTCAATTAACGACACGATCCACTCTCATCGGTTTCCCGCCAAATTCCTCCGCTGCGACAATATTTGACATAGACATAGATTTTCGAGTTTCGTAGTTTAGGGGCTGCTGGCCGATTTTTTTTTTAATTCATCCCATAAGGGATATGAAAGGAACTGAGTCCATACAGCCACATCTGATGTGTTTTGTAAATTTCTGTATATTAAAGTCCTGTCACCGTCAGAGTTGTCAGTCTGTCCTAGTCACGCCCTGTCAGCTGCTCATGCCTTCCGCAAAGTGATAGTGTACTTTACGGCGAGCTACGGCGAGCAGCAGCCGGCGGATACTTGGGGGTCACAAACAGAGGGAATACGCGTTTTCACTTGAATTCTTCATTTGCTGGGCACTGTCACGTTAATTTGTTGTATAACACACTATCTTTGTTATCCACCAAACAACATTAAGCACAGAAACTAAAATTCGATTAACGACACGATCCACCATTGAGATAGGAAAGTGGAGGCGTTATATTCTTCTATATGAAGCGTGACTTATACAAATATCTGCCATATCGACACATACATGTCAAACGGCATTTTATCTCTTTTTAACTTACTGACAGCTGCATAAGAATAGGAGAGACAAACAGTATTTGTTGATTACTAAATTTGGAAGCACCCTCTAAGTGACGTCACGAGTTTACGACAGCGTGGCAGGTGCCACCATGTTCCGTGTCAAGTTTCGTGGTAGATGTGCTGTCAAAGGGTAGCCGGCTCCGAATATATTTGCTGTTTTTGTGAGGATTACTCTAAGAAACGAGTTATCATGGTGTGCAGGGCTCTGTCTTTGATTGTCCTAATCATGCCTTAGTGCTGCGTCAGACAGTGTAGTGTTAAAAAAAACATTAATCAACCTGAATTGACCCTTCAAAGGTTAGTAACCAGTTACCTTGAATAATTCGAATGTTTTATTGTATTTTGGCATGTATCGTAACATAATGATCTTATAAAATGAGTACGAACGTCTGTTTAAGTACGATTTGTTTTATTTTCCAATGATTTTATTTATTTCAACAGAAATAATTTGCTTGATTTTGGCATATTAGCTGATGCGGTGCTAAGTATCGACATAGGTATCGATGAAATTCTAAACATTATTTGAATTTTTTTTTCGTCAGATTTCCTGTGAATGAAACTGCCAAAAATAAAAGGATTGGAATTGAAAATATAAACCCATGACATAAGACATGGTTTGTCTGCTCGATGCACTTCGACATGTCATGCTTCAACAGAACTCTTAATGTGACGAGATTGATGACGTGACGGAGCAATTCAGGTAATTATTAGATCTAAACATATAAAATAAAACCGTGACTTACTGACTGACACACAACGCACAGGCTGAACCAGATTTGAGATTTGGAAAAAATGTCCCTTGAGCAGGCTAGAGATAAACTTATAGATACTTAATATTCTTCTTTTTCAGTCTACTCGTGCCTGTCACCTGTGTTGCCTTGTACATCAAGTGTGAGGGTAAGGTAATGTCTGTAATCAAAATGATTATAGATTTGAGGTTTCGCTATCACAGAAAAAGAAGTTGTGAGTGTAGTGACAAAGTATCTTTCAGAAACTATTAGAAATGAATAAAAACTTTGGAGATGCCTAAGGCAAATGTTTTTTAATTTCACTTTTGTGGTTAGTAGGACCTTGTGCGAGGTCCGTCCCGATCACTACCACCATCTTACTCGCTAATTCTGCCGCTAAGTAGCAGTGCTTGCACTGTTGTGTCCCGGTGTGGAGAGTAAGACAGCCGGGGTAATTACGGGCACAAGGGGAATTCCATCTTAGCTCTCTAGGTTGGCAACGCATCTGCAAACCCATATACACACATGTCATAACTCCTCTATAATGCGTTCAAAATCCGTAGAAAATGTGAAATATCTGCAAAAACCAACATAATTTACAATAAAAAACAGTCGATACGAAACGTCAGCTCGGTATGTTTACTTATCTATGATAAAAACAACAGTCAAATTCGTGACAGGTATGGATATGATAATGCCTTCTGCTTCTGAACGTGTCTTAGAGTACTTATAATATGTGTGTAGATAAAAGTAATGTATGCTACTCTAGATAATTAGGCCTTAAAACACTCGTAATGTAACAGTTGCATAAACTGTTATGGTAGATGGTACATCACTAGTTTTGACAGCCCGCCTTTATTACCGATTTGGGTGTCAATTGGTTTTGTGTATGGTGCTCAAGGATTCTTGTTGTTTATCTAAATAAATGTTATAAAGATCAAGTTGGAGTTTAACTACTTCTACATAAACTACTATAGCGTAGATTTTATCGATATCGATATCTGCATACGTTTAACAGTCCCAACCCTATGAAAAGCAGCCATGTTACGTGCCAAATTTTAGTAGGTATGCACGCTAATTCTGTAGGTATCACCGGTCCACTTGCTATTAGGTCTGTGCGATCCACTCTCATCAGTTTCCCGCCAAATTCACACTGACTACACTACACTGAGGTCACAGAATACTAAGGATACGCCCTTAGACAGAAAATGGATACGCCGAAGGCGTAATAAACCTGTCATAGACAAGACAAACAGCTTCTTGAACATACCAAGCTAACCAAAAGCTAACTTTTCGTAGCGACTTATTTATTGAGGCCTATTTTTTATTTTTTACACGACTGCCCAAAGAAAAGGAGTGTATTGTTTTCTTATTGTATTGGTTTTTGAAAATTTTGGAGATGAAAAAACTGACTATCGTAATGTCACCTACGGTTTCTGAACGCATTATAGAGGACTTATGAATCTTATGATATGGGTGTACTACACATTCCTTGCCCAAAAAAGTCCTTACCCACAAAATCTTCCAATCATCCGAAACTGTTCTCCAGGGAGGAAAGTTACCTGCCCCTAAACTACGAAATTCGAAAATCGAAGTTCGTATCGTATCGTCCCGCTCACTCTCGCGTTAAATAATATTAGCTTGAGAGGGACGGCACGATACGAAGTTCGCATTTTGCACTTCGTAGTCGGGGGGCTGTATTTGACAGTTGAAGTTTTTAGCTGCGCCATCTCTTACCTGTTTAAGGCTAATTTTTAGTAGTTAGTGCGTTAATCGTTGCTGTCAGTTTAAAAAAAATACGGTTTATTTTTTTTTCATTGTATATTGCAAAATTTTATGAAAAAATATCGAACCGCAGGGGGACGACTACGAAATTCGAAAATCGAAGTTCGTATCGTATCGTCCCGCTCGCTCTCGTATTAAATCATATTAGCGTGAGCGGGACGACACGACACGAAGTTCGAATTTTGCACTTCATAGTTCAGGGCCAGGCTTGTAATTTTCAGTTACAAATTATTGCTTGTACTTCTATTAAAAAATTTGCAAAATTTACAATCATACAAAGAAGAAAAAAAAAACGGTTTTTGGTACACCTACTACATCCCTTAAAAATTTTCGGACTCTGAGAGTAAACGCCATACAGCATGCAGCTGATGCAGCGCCCAGCGGCTTTCTGTTTTTTAGAAAATGCGCAGTGTTTAACTGTTATTTCATTAATTGTCCACTAGTAAATACGAAGAGTCGATTTTCAGCTCCTCCGTTTTATCAGTGTCAGTTCGTGTGTATTGGACGTTGCGGCGATAATTCGGACGCTTTAGTTACAATCTTTCTGTGGTGTTTCAGTTATTTGAGATGCATGTGATTTGTGCTATTGTTAGTTATTGCGATTTTGGACGCTTTTAATGTATAATTTACTAAATAAACGATTTTGAATTCTGAGTTTGAATTTTTCATGTCTAATCAAATAAGAGTGTGTACACATAATTCGTGTGTGCGCGCGCGCGAGCATTTGAGTGCGCGCGCGTGTGTGCTCCCTCGCGCGTGCTTGCGCCCGCGCGCGTGTGTGTCCGAGCTTGCGCGCGTGTGTGTGTTATGAAATGTGTTCTATCGACTATCACAGATAAAAGATGGCATTGCTGTAGAGGCTGGGGGACGACTACGAAATTCGAAAATCGAAGTTCGTATCGTATCGTCCCGCTCGCTCTCGTATTAAATCATATTAGCGTGAGCGGGACGGCACGACACGAAGTTCGAATTTTGCACTTCATAGTTTAGGGCCTGGTGTGAGGCTGGTTGAGGGTGACATTTTTTTCCGCTGAGAGGGCGCTCTATTCCCCGTATATTATATTACTCTATGCTGTTCTCCTTCACTTACCTCCTTATGAAGAAAGAAATACTGAAAATTCGCGCAAGATCCAAGAATTAACTGGAAGATTTACCAACATTCACCACAACCAAAGAGTATATAATCACTACGTTTTAAGAGTCGGAACTCCCATACAAAAAGTTTTAGACGATCTTAGTATGAAGCCAGTTCGGGTTAACTACCAACATCAAGAAACGAACTGTCCAGACTAAAAACTACTAAATAAGCCCCCCGACTACGAAATTCGAAAATCGAAGTTCGTATCGTATCGTCCCGCTCACTCTCGTGTAAAATAATATTAGCTTGAGAGGGACGGCACAATACGAAGTTCGAATTTTGCACTTCGTAGTCGGGGGGAAGGTCTAAAATGTCACAATGACAAGTAGTGTTGTTGAGATTATCGAGTTTCGATGTAACGTCAACGTAGTGCTGTGATTTTTATCGATATCGATGAAACAAAAAAAAGTGTATAAAGCACTGCTTATTACATTAAATTACTTAAACTTTGTATTTAAAATAAAACAATTTGTGATTCTTAGTAATTATTTATTTCGTGTCTTGTTATGATTATTCTAAGTTTATTAAAATTATTTCGTATATTTTTAAACATACAGACTCATAAATACAATTATACCAAAATTGGAGTCTGTTGGCCAACACCCTATTTGGAATTTGGAAAGAAACCTTGACTTCAATAAATGTTCATCTTGAATGTTGTTACCCCATACAAGTGTGTTTTCAATGGGTAAATATGCAAGGTCCGTCTTGCCAACTACTTTTACCCACTGCTTACAACTGAAAACAAAAAAAACAGAGTCAAAGTTACGTACCAGAGAAACATGACAGTACAACTGCATTTATATTGACAATATTCGACTGAATACCGGAGTCGGCAGGAAAACATAACCTTTATTTCTGTAACTCTACTTACACATGCTCGCGTAAGGGAAATCGGGCAAATAACAGTTTGTTTTCGCATCTTGTCTCCTGTATGCCACAAATTTCACAGGTTCTTTGTCCAGAGCTCATGTTTTCTGAGTAAAGCACTGATCAAACGAAAAAAGTCAACACATAAAACAACAAACAAAAAAAAGAGTCCTGTCTCCAATAAATGTACTTAAAGTGATAAAGTAAGGTAACGCGGAGGAGAAAAACTCTCAAACTCAACGCTAATACCGAAACAAAACACCAAAATACCAAGAAAATCTAATAAAGTTAATAAACACAATCGCGAAAAAGTAGCACTCGTACGAAGGCTGACTTACGATTGTGGTGTTGCCACAAAAAAATTATAAAAGGTCCTTAAATTAAGTAAAAACACGCTATCTTATATAGATCTTTACGTTTTGTTAATAAATTAAACTTATTTTTTATTTTGATATTAATTCCAATTAATATTTCAATGTATTATGCATAGATTGCAATGAAAATAATTGAAACGGATGCTTCCAAAACCCACAACATTTCATGTATGGCAATGAATTGGTTAGTTTGGAGCGGTTGGTACCACTTCCGAACTGGCTTCATACATTAGTTTTTTCGTATGGAGTTTCGTGAGACTGACCACAACACGACGCTGGCAAAAATGGTCTCGTAATACGAGTACCGGTTGCCATATCTGTGGAACATAGTTTCCCCGATAAGAAGAAGAAGATATGGGTGTAGATAATAGTAGTTTATGCAACTGCTACATAATGAGTGTTTTAAGGCCTAGTTATGTGGAGTTGCATACATTACTTTATCTACACATATTTTAAGTACTCTAAGATGGGTTCAGAAGCCGAAGGCATTTAACATACCCATACCTGGGGGACGACTACGAAATTCGAAAATCGAAGTTCGTATCGTATCGTCCCGCTCGCTCTCGTATTAAATCATATTAGCGTGAGCGGGACAGCACGACACGAAGTTCCAATTTTGTACTTCATAGTTTAGGGCCTGTCAAGAATTTGACTGTTTTTTTTTTAATCATAGACAAACATACCGAGCTGACGTTGACAAAATCTATATCACATTATTAATTATACGTCGGACTGAACTCGACTTATATACGTGAGTGATCCGTTTTATTTCACTATGATTGTAAATTACGCTGGTCGTCAAATTCGAAAAATTTAATTCGATATCAAAAAGTCATTACGACATCGAATTCGATGTCGTAATTCGATGTCGTAATGACTATTACTTTACTGCAGGACCTGCTGTTTGAGGTGGTTGGCGAGGGAGGCGACCAGTCTCACGAAACTCCATACGAAAAAACTAATGTATGAAGCCAGTTCGGAAGTGGTACCAACCGCTCCAAACTAACCAATTCATTGCCATACATGAAATGTTGTGGGTTTTGGAAGCATCCGTTTCAATTATTTTTATTGCGATCTATGCATAATACATTGAAATATTAATTGGAATTAATATCAAAATAAAAAATAAGTTTAATTTATTAACAAAACGTAAAGATCTATATAAGATAGCGTGTTTTTACTTAATTTAAGGACCTTTTATAATTTTTTTGTGGCAACACCACAATCGTAAGTCAGCCTTCGTACGAGTGCTACTTTTTCGCGATTGTGTTTATTAACTTTATTAGATTTTCTTGGTATTTTGGTGTTTTGTTTCGGTATTAGCGTTGAGTTTGAGAGTTTTTCTCCTCCGCGTTACCTTACTTTATCACTTTAAGTACATTTATTGGAGACAGGACTCTTTTTTTTGTTTGTTGTTTTATGTGTTGACTTTTTTCGTTTGATCAGTGCTTTACTCAGAAAACATGAGCTCTGGACACAGAACCTGTGAAATTTGTGGCATACAGGAGACAAGATGCGAAAACAAACTGTTATTTGCCCGATTTCCCTTACGCGAGCATGTGTAAGTAGAGTTACAGAAATAAAGGTTATGTTTTCCTGCCGACTCCGGTATTCAGTCGAATATTGTCAATATAAATGCAGTTGTACTGTCATGTTTCTCTGGTACGTAACTTTGACTCTGTTTTTCTTGTTTTCAGTTGTAAGCAGTGGGTAAAAGTAGTTGGCAAGACGGACCTTGCATATTTACCCATTGAAAACACACTTGTATGGGGTAACAACATTCAAGATGAACATTTATTGAAGTCAAGGTTTCTTTCCAAATTCCAAATAGGGTGTTGGCCAAGACTCCAATTTTGGTATAATTGTATTTATGAGTCTGTATGTTTAAAAATATACAAAATAATTTTAATAAACTTAGAATAATCATAACAAGACACGAAATAAATAATTACTAAGAATCACAAATTGTTTTATTTTAAATACAAAGTTTAAGTAATTTAATGTAATAAGCAGTGCTTTATACACGTTTTTTTGTTACATCGATATCGATAAAAATCACAGCACTACGTTGACGTTACATCGAAACTCGATAATCTCAACAACACTACTTGTCATTGTGACATTTTAGACCTTCCCCCGACTACGAAGTGCAAAATTCGAACTTCGTATTGTGCCGTCCCTCTCAAGCTAATATTATTTTACACGAGAGTGAGCGGGACGATACGATACGAACTTCGATTTTCGAATTTCGTAGTCGGGGGGCTTATTTAGTAGTTTTTAGTCTGTACAGTTCGTTTCTTGATGTTGGTAGTTAACCCGAACTGGCTTCATACTAAGATCGTCTAAAACTTTTTGTATGGGAGTTCCGACTCTTAAAACGTAGTGATTATATACTCTTTGGAGGCGACGATGTACTGCAATGCTGGTCATTTTCTACGGTTTCTGAACGCATTTTAGAGGACTTATGATATGTGTGTAGATAAAATCGTTTAACGCTCATTGGTAGATAAATCTTACCGTGCTAGAGGGGCTGTGTTGGTAAGAGAAAATAAGAAATATGGCGCTGCGTCCGACCGTCCGTCAAACTGATCTGTTTTAATTTTACGGATTTGTGTGCTACATATTCCAAAAATTTGACATCTATACGGTCAAGTATTTCTATTAAAATAGTTTCGAGTGATTCTCCATTACTATTATTGTTCCAGTTAGTAATTACAATGGCGTCGATCATCGACATGAGTTTAGATGATATTATACAAAAACGAAGAAAAGAAAATAAAGGGTAAATAATTATTAATTACTAGCCTATAACTAGGCCGGATTGCCTAGTAGTTAGAGACCCTTAAGAGACCCTGACTATGAAGCTTGAAGTCCCGGGTTCGATCCCCGGTTGAGACATGTTTGTATGATGATTATGAATGTGTGATCTCGGGTCTTGGATGTTTAAAGTATATTTATCTATATAGGTATGTTTATCCGTTCTTTAGTACCCATAGTCCAGGCTTTGCCTAGTCTGGGACTAGGTCAATTGGTGTCAATTGTCTCACGATATTTACCTATTTATTATTTTTACATACATTTCTTTGTACCTGAAAAATTGAAACAAAGTGAGAAAAGGTAGTACTATGCGATTTTACTGTAAGAGGTTCTGGCTTAGTGAATAAACAAATATAAATAACTATGGGAAACTAGTGGACAGTGTAAGCAAATATCTTAGATATATCATAATATGAAAAGAGAGGTGTTGGGAAACAATTGCTGTTAGGTATGTAATAATATTAATACGTTTTTCATCTTTAGGACCTAAGGTCATGATCAATTCATAAGCATTTACTAACTGCCGGGTCTGCAAGCTATGAACCAAGGACCAACATCAGTGTGCTTTACATATAAAGCATGTAAAGCACACAACACCCAGTGTTTAAAAATGGGCACTGGGTTTGTAGTTAATTAAATCTTACTGAAGAGAGAATGTGTAACCGTGGGAACTTGGATCATATTGATTATATTACTGGTTGTGGCATCCATGTTGTTACCAGTTATTTCTTTACAATAACCTTACCTTAATGATGGAATCAAGCATTGCTTTGCACAGGTCCTCTTCACTGAATTAAATATAACCAATCTAGTTAATTAATTAGCTACAATTCAGAGTAGTGACATGTGAGGAATTGTGTTAAAAATTAAAGCTCAATTTTGCTTAATCCTCACCATCATTGGTACACCATAGTCCATTGAAAACTAATTTATTATGCATATCTTATTCTAGAACTAAAATGAAACTCCAAAATCAAATCAGCAAATCAAAGCCTCAAAATGGCAAGCTGAAACAAATAAAAACTCCAATTCAAAAGTCTCCAATAGTTGATGCCAGAATGAAGATTATTTCCAAAAAGCGGACCCAAATAACAGATGCTAGAGAAAAATTAGCTGAACTAGCTAAGCACAAAGATGCTAGGCTTAAACTGAACCAGTTGAGAAAGGAAAGGGTAATGAACCTTTATATTCATCATACTTTTATTTTGACTAAGTGCAATGACATTTGTTATTGTTATCTCTCAATATAGTGTACTAAATACATATATGCAATAAATTAATAGCTTTTGATAAGTGCTATGTTAAATGCGCATCTAACACCTGTCATTTTATGGATAATCTAATTGTTTTACGCTGTGAACACAACATTGAGCAAACAAGGTAAAAGTTGGTTGCATGCATCTAATGCTGCATTCTCTGCACAAAACAACTGCTTTTTTTTTCATACAATATTTATTTTTAATTTTTTTTTCAGAATGCAATGGTTCAGCCAAAGGGGAGAAACATTAATATGTTTAATAAAAATCAGAAGTCCTTCATGAGAACTGTGCAAAATAAAGAAAGAGGTAGGTATTGGTATTTTAAATACTAAGATAATTTTGAACTAAAATGTATATCTATAATCAAATTAACTAAAATTCTTCCTGAGCATTCAATTAATATGTACTTAGGTTATGTGTGAGTCTTGCTGGGTTTGTAAAAATCATGTATTGTGTTGGATGTTTAAGTTTTCTCGGATCCATCGCGGCAAGTACACTCGCAGCCTCTCGCCCGCGCAAAGTTGCAGCTGACTACCAGAAAAAACATAGACAGGTCGTTTGAAAACAGATCTATTGGTAAGTATAATAGTAATATGTTATGTAGGACCAGTTGTAGGACTATATAGGCAGCGCGGTGAAGTAAGATCGCTGGGTGAAACTGGTGGGGGCAATTTGGCGCATCTGTACAATTGCGCACAAAATTGTTAAGTTCTGAGAGTATTTCTTTGAAATATATTTTTCTTATTTCGCATTTTTTGTACCTTTAATCACCTAACATATAACACTCGTTTTTGCTTGTGACTTATTTTGCTAGTATATATATTCAGAATCTTGGTATGTAGTATTTTTTACCTTCTTTAAATTACCCATGATTTAATTAGTTTCCTTTTAACATAACAATTCACGTCGTAAACCATTTTTCTGGCTTGCCGTGTTAAAACTTTATATTTGGGCATTTTTTTCACTAACTACGACATCATAACGTACTTACTACTAATACAGTAAAACAATCCGTACGCAACAGTACCCAAGAGACGAGACGCGTGAACGAAGCGAGGGAGGGGAAGAACGACTTGATCTACCAATAACGTGTCGGCGCCAGTGCGCAACCAAATAGACCTAAGAATTGACTTCTGCGCATGCCCCTTCCACTTTTGGCGAGCGATCTTAATTCGCCGCGCGACCTATACATATATGTTGGCACCCACTTCCCAATGATTTTGCAATTATAAGGCTTATCTTATAGTATGCAATACTAGATGTTTCCTAGACACAATCATTTTTAACCCCCAATGCAAAAAGAGGGGTGTTATAAGTTTGACCTGTGTATCTGTCCATGGCATTGTAGCTCCTAAACGGATGAACGGATTTGGACGCGGCTTTTTTTAATAGAAAGCTAGTTTAATCGAGATGGTTTTTTTAGCTAAGTTTCATAAAAGTTACTTAGTTTTGTATTAGAAGGATAATAGTTAAGTCTGTTTTTGTGACTTTTTTATTTGTGGCAAAAAAAACGGGTCAGCCGTTTTTGAGACATTTTGAAATTAAAATGTCGGTAGGTTTTTGTCAAATTCAGATCCCAAACGTGAGAGCCCATTGATGCCTTCAGTATGGCTAAGTTCTGGGAACCCGAATCCGGGAGCCCATTAATATCTTAGAAAGTGAATGTAAAAAGTGACGAAAAAATCTAAAAATGTTTAAAAAATAATTCCTGGGCCTGGTCCTTTAATTAGGAACTATATAGGTACTTGAACTTTTTTGCAGTCTGGTGCCGTTCGGAAGGCCTACAAATACAAAAATACGGCACCCGACTATAAAAAACTTAACATAGTTTCTAATTAAAGGACCAGGCCCAGAAATGTTATTTTTTACTTTTTGAGGTGTTTTTGTCGGTTTTTTTTTATTCCGGGATGAAACTAGCAATATGCAAAGTATCTCCCGTATTGTCTAATTTCAGTAAGTTCCTGTTAGGTTTTGTTATAAAAAGCTGGTATAATTGAGATTTAACACTTATTACGATAGTATGAATTTTAATGTTTTTTAATTCATTTTTTGCTTCTTTTTATTAGCATTTAGTTCTTGTTAAATACATTGTTAAATGTTCCTAATTTTTTGTATTAAAGGAATGAAAGCCAACAAATTCTCTGTCAATGCAGCGCATTTCAAGACCCCAAAAAATACAGGTTTGTTGTTAATAATTACGTATTAATTACATGGTGGAAATGAAATGCTTACACCTTATTCATCAGAAACTCACATTGAATCTACTTTGCATGAATTAGAAGCTTAAAATTTACGTCATGGTTACTTATTACAGGAAGAATGCCAGCAATGAAGCCCATAGTCAGAACTGTAGAAAACGACATTGAAATGTATGACCTTGATGATCCAATGGAGGACGATCTTGATCATGAAACACCAAATATCTCTTTAAATCGCAAAGCAAGTCTACAGCTCAAGATAATTACCCATAACAATGAACTACGTGAATCGAGAAATTCTGTTGTCCACAGGTAAGTTAGTACTTAATGTTAACTAGTTAAGCCTCCACACACTATACTTACGTCCTTTGAATTATTTGCATTTTGCCCATCCAGACACACAAGCAACACGTTATTAAAGTTACGTCAACAGTTGCCACTGGAATGTTGATCATACTATACCATACAATATTACTTTTAAAGTGCTAATATTTTATGAAGAACCCAAGTATAAATTTCAATAAATTGTTACAGAAGTGCACCAATTGAAAGGGACCTTAGTCCACCTAGACCGCCATCTATACTAAAGAAACGGCCGATGGCTGCCCTGAGAACCGAAAAGAAGGTTGAGAAGCCTGATAAGGCCAACTTAAGTAACACAGAATTCAGGATCATTGTTAGCAGTCTAGGATCAAGTGTCACTGCTGGGGATATTGAAGTTAGTATCCATGAAATAAGGAAAATCTTAACTTCGTAATAATAAAGTTTGAACAAAAGTTAAAAATGGCACACAAGAAGATAATAAAACCGGGCAAGAGCGTGTCGGACACGCCCAGGATAGGGTTCCTAAGCCATTACGAAAAAGCCCTGGCATAGATACCTTAGTTAAAGGTATTTTCATCACACCTATTCGAAACCAGTGTTAGCAGAGCCCTACTCCTAAGCAAATTGTAATCAGTGTGGGTCAATTTATATCGGTTACCGACACAGACAAACATAATAATTTAATAAACTATTTACTCCCAAACCTGTAAAGCCTGCTTATCTCTGATAGTTTTCCTTTTAAATTCACTATATGCACTACTGCTTTGATTTTTTTCATATTTGCAAATATAATAGTTTCTCTGGTAGAGGGGGGGCAATTGACTCCAACAAAAATGAGCACTTCAAAGCTAAATATTTCGCACACGAATAACTCTATCGAAAAATGATCACCGAGCACC
Organism: Clepsis dumicolana; assembly: GCA_963691665.1. Lineage (NCBI taxonomy): Eukaryota > Metazoa > Arthropoda > Insecta > Lepidoptera > Tortricidae > Clepsis > Clepsis dumicolana. The sequence continues at coordinate 8,185,911 of OY829509.1, read as the reverse complement.
CCCAATATTTTTGAAAGACCTATCCAACGATACCCCACTATGGGGTGCGCGAAAATAAAAAAAAACATCCCCACGAGGTATCCAAAAAAATATATATACAAGATTTTATCCCAGCACTTTTTTAGTCTAATTAATGTGTATATCTATGCAAAATTATAGCTTTCTAGTAACAATAGTCTCTGAGCTAAGCCGCGGACAGACAGACAGACGGACATGACGAAACTATAAGGGTTCCTTTTTGCCATTTTGACTACGGAACCCTAAAAATAAAAGAGCTGCAGTTCCTCAATTACTAAGACGATTGTCGAAAAAAAATGCATCTCTTCACAACTGCATGCCATTAGTGCATGGTATTTGTACGCCATTAGGCAAAACATTGTGAACCTCACATGAAACTTGTACAACTATTGTATTGACAAATAAATTACTATTGCTATTAACTTTTCTTAGCCAATTTTGATCGCAGGCAGGCACTAAAATAAAACATTCCGACGAATTGAGAACCTTCTTCCGTTTTTTGAAGTCGGTTAAAAATGTTGATCTTGTAAAATATCATACATAATCTTATTCAGGAACTTTTTGGCGATGTTGGTGGCATGATCGAGTCCAGACTGGTGCGGCCTGGTACAGCAGAGGTTATATACAAGACTTTGGATGACGCTCAGAGAGCCGTTGACTTGTATCATAAGCGGCAACTTGACGGCCAGCCAATGAACTGCCTGCTTGTCACGCCGCGCTCTAACGCCGCTCCGCAGAGGTAAATTTATTTTGTTCTAGCTTAAGTACAACTACTTGGATGTACGTAGGGCTCAAAATCGCACCAGGAACTACTTAAGGGGGCTTGCACAGCAACACGGCATGGCATGAGCTCTTTGCAAGACATTTTATTATTATGTATTTACAGTATCCCACCTGGGCTTTAGACAAGATAAGGAAATGTTTACTAACGATATAATAGAACCCGCCTTTTTTCAGGAACGCTAACAAGCCTGGATTGCACAGCACAAACTCCAATGTAGAACCAGACTTATCTACTTTCCACAAAGTGTTGTTCAGCAACTTCTAAGTCAAATTAATACTGACCTACTTCACCGAACTGTTGTGCAGCAATTGGAAACAGTACCTGGTATAAACATTTTACAGTCCTGTTGTTAAAAATAATGATGCATTTGTGCGTGCATTACAATTATAATATAAGATTGATCCTTAGATAGGTGTAAGATATTCTGAATAAAGTAGGTAACTGTACCTTTAATCAAACTATAGCTTTTTATTTTCCGAAAAATTCACGAAAAGCCAGATGATCTTTCTCTTTGCAAACTTCGGAGATAAGGGTGGGGGGTTGGTACAATATATTTTTTTTTTCGGATAAGTTGCCAACCTAGAAAGCCAAGTGGCGTTAGCGAAGGCGCGCCTCGGGCGCTGCGTATCCGCGCGGGGAGCTTACTATGTTTCTTGCCTCGTCGCATACTTACCGGTGCCTAAGGCCGCGGCTTGCAATCCACTACGATGCTCCGAGGTCGGTCTCAGGAGGACTTGCTACGAAATTCGAGAATCAAAGTTCGTATCGTATCGACCCGCTTACTCTCGTATTAAATAATATTAGCGTGAGCGGGACGGCACGATACGAAGTGCGAATTAAGCACTTCGTAGTAGGGGGGCAGAGCACGCCTAAAATATCCTCTACCTTCCCGTCCGCCAGTTTCGCGCACAGAGTACCTTTTTATAACTGAGATAGAGATGTCACTCCAACATTTCGCACACAGCGACATCTGGTGCTGTGTGACGGCAAAATATGCGATGACGTCATTGACGTCTAGTTTCCTAAATGTAAAAATAATTTACTTTGAGCAATTGCTATTACACCATGTTCTATTATATACATTAGAACATGGTGTAATAGAAATTGCCCATTTCCCGTTTTGAAGAATTTGATAATTATTCAGTGCTTTATTTTTTACACATTTTCTTTTTATCAGGCATTCCAACTCCAACTTGACACCCAGTGAATGTGAAAAACCACAGATTAGAGAGATAATCGCGGCCATTATTCATTCGTTCCGTTCCACTTATACCTTCACTGTACGTTGTTTTTAGTAAATAAAAAAATCTATATAAATATCAGAACCTCCTGAATTACTAAAAATCTAAGTTTTCGCCTCATTTTATTAGGGTTTACTTGCAGATATGATACGTTAACTCAACCAGTGTTCATAGAATATTCCATATAATATTTTAGAGTAAGAAAAACTGATGCGTGTTATGATATTTTAGATAAGACATTACTATAATTAAAAAAGGTCGATGTTACCAGTGCTCACAAAATAATTAATTAGCATAAACGCATTTTTAAACAAGGAAAGATAAATGAAAGCATTTATTAAGCGAAAATAAAATATTTATTCCAAAATTTAAAACTCCAATATAAACTATATTGATATTAGCACCACCTATCGATGTGTGACAACAACTTCATGTCTATAACCCAACCAAATAGAATATTACTTAAGTATATACTATACAATGTAACTTGAGTGACTACTGAAATTAGCTGGACAACGAAGTGTACATTTTGTTCTAAGTTATACCACCGTGGTTTCGCGCCGGCCGGAGCGGAGCACAAACAGGGGCGCACTTTGCAGCTCCGGCCGCCGCTCAACCAGAACAATTAGCTGCATTAGGGCTTTGGAGCGTATCCGATTATCACTTAAGGTATTCGACGTAAGTGCTAGAGCGTCTACTGCAGTCCTAATGTAGCCGCTTTGACGCTTAATAGGCACAAATTTATGCAGCCTTAAGTTCCATTTCACCTGTACAACAGTTGCATTAAGGTGCCTCAAGAGCTACGAGGGCTGTTTGATAAGTACCCGTTAATGGAAAAAAAATTTTTTTTTTGTATATATGCATTTATTTTTCTACGTAGTCACCTTTTAACTATACATTTGTGCCACCTATACTCAAGCTTCAATAAACCATCCAAAAAGTATGATTTTGGAAAGTCATTAAAATAGGCCTCTGTGGCGGCAATGACTTCGTCATTTGATCCAAATCGCTTGCCACCGAGCCATTTTTTTTAGGTTGGGAAACAAAAAGAAATCGCATGGGGCCAAATCTGGAGAATACGGGGGGTGAGACAATAGTTCGTAGCGTAACTGTGCTAATTTAGCCGTCACAACTCTGGACGAATGAGCCGGGGCGTTGTCGTGATGAAACAGTACTTTTTTCTTTTTTAAATGGGGTCGTTTGTCCTTTAACACGGCGTCTATTCATCCAATAAATTGGCATAGTACTGCCCTGTTATTGTTTTCCCCTTTTCTAAATAGTCAATATGTATAATACCCTGCGAATCCCAAAAAACGGTCGCCATGACCTTTCCAGCCGATGGGACGGTTTTTGCTTTCTTTGGAGCAGGTTCACCCGGTAAAATCCACTGCTTCGACTGCTCTTTCATTTCCGGGGTGTAGTGGTGGACCCACGTTTCGTCCACGGTCACGAAACGACGCAGAAACTCCTTCGGGTTACGTTTGAACACGGCCAAACACTGCTCCGAAGTAGTCAGTCGGTTCCGTTTTTGCTCCTCCGTGAGTAAACGCGGCACCCACCTTGCCGATACTTTCTTCATACCCAATTTTTCTTCTAATATGTGTTGTACCCTCTCGATTGAAACGTTTACAGCATCAACGATTTCTCGAAGTTTAATTCGGCGGTCAGCTAAAACAATATTTTCAATTTTCTTAACCATATCGTCTGTAGTCACCTCAACTGGCCGGCCTGGGCGATCCTCATCAAAGACGGTTGTTCTCCCCCGCTTAAACTCGATAAACCAATATCTGACGGTTGTCATAGAAGGAGCACATTCATGGTAAACCGCTTGCATACTTTTATTTCATCACATGTTTTTCCTTCCAAAAATAAGAATCTAATTACAGACCGATACTGTTCTTTCTCCATTTTAACAATTTTAAGTTCACGCCTTCACTGAATCGTTGTCAAATGAGAAAAAAAAACAAAAGAATGCCATTTTTTTTTTAATTTTCCCGCCTCTGAAAAATGGCTTAAAAAGGTGGTATACTTATTTGCGGCCAGTGATATTAATATATTTAGAAAACGAGTACTTATCAAACAGCCCTCGTATAACAAATTATTAACGCTATACTAAAGCTCTTGTGGCGCTTCTTTAAATGAGACAACTTGATATTACATTCATTCGTTCATTCAAACTTAAAACGTGAATGTGACAGTTCTTTGCTGACATTATAATATGTTTGCTTTTGGTAAAGTGTTTGGTCGGCGGCCATTATTAAAATGGAATAGAAAGTTATTATAAGTTTATGTTCTGTATTAGCAAGTTATACAGTGTGGCGTAAAACGCAATCCAGTTTACTGTGAATACATATGATAATATCCACTTAATCTTGTCGCGCTTTTAGAATTTTATTAAAATGCCAAAATTTATTTGATATATTTTATTGGATTTACAAAAAAAAGGTAATTTTTATATTTTAATGCATCGACAACTTACTCTGTGCAAGTGGCCGCTTTTCTAACGGCAAAATTAGTGTACGTTTAACAGAAAAACACCGAATATCGTCCCAATTTTGCAAGTGAAATACAAATTTTCTTAAAAAATCATGGCGTCCTTTTATTACAGTCGTAACCTGCAGTTTTAGCTCTAATAATTCCCTTCAGAGGCTCCGAGCGCTAATTTTCACCTATGTAAAGCTTCGAGCGATTTTTGTTTCTCTATTACAATTCATAGTCACAAAAGAGCTACTATTATCGTGCATTCTGTACTACCGCTAATAAACATGAATTTAATGCCTAAGTTCTTTGTACAGAGTTAAGACAAACGACATAAAGTTCACTTGAAATGTTTAACAACTTTAACAGTATAAAGATCAGGTGTCAAAACTATGAGTTGACTATCGACCGTAGTTAATATCTATAAAATGTACTTGATGACATATAATTGTGTGAGGGCCTGGTCTGTCCAGAGTTACCCTCCTACGGTCGACTACGCCTCCGGTCTAAGCACAGTCTCCAATGTGCCTGGTGTCTTACGTTTAGCATGTAACCGGTCCGGGCTTTATTAATTGTTATTTAGGGTTGCCGTACGCAAATGCCCTAAGCATGACACCAGCCGGACGCGGGGGCTTTGCCCCCGCGAGGACCTCCACCTTCCCCATGGTCCTGGCCTCGTTGCTCCAACTCGTAATCGACTGTAGTTACAATGACTTGCCTGTGTGCTTCCAATACACACTCTGATGAGCACCCGGGCTCCAATGTACCTTGTACTGCAAGATTGGACTCCATGTTAGTGGAAATTATTAATGGTCATGATTAGTCTACTCATCGTTCCACAACCTATTGCATTTGTCGATTACTCAAAATACTAGGTAAGAACACTTACCAGAATGGTATCTGGACTCTCGTATCCCTCCTAGCGTTCAGCTCAGACCCACCGTCGAGCTGCCTTTCGCGTCGCGCTCTAGAGTCAAGTGTGCCAACATAACCAGATTAGTCTAAGCATAGGTAAGCTAAAAGCAGCATTGCTAGTGCACAAATAGATAGACATTTAAAAGTATGAGGACACACTTACCGATTGGTTTGCGACGACTCGCGCCTTGCGCGACAACTATTATCCCTTTTTTTGCGGCTATAAGATCTATCTGTCACTTATTCGTATAGCTACCGTTTTGGAGATCCGTGATCTTCATTTGAAAACGTTTACTCAATTCATAAATTCTACCAGTCTCGATATCCCAATACATTATCTAGTGCTTTTAATTGCAATACTTGCAGGACACTCGCTATTTTTGTGTAGGTAACCATAACAATACTTAATGACAATTCAAGTTGTTTTTAGGGTTCCGTACCTCAAAAGGAAAAACTGAACCCTTATAGGATCACTTTGTTGTCCGTCTGTCTGTCTGTCTTTCTCTCTGTCTGTCTGTCAAGACCCTTTTTCTCTGGAACGCGTGGAGGTAGCATGCTGAAATTAATACCAAATACTCAAGCCTGCGGTCCCTTGAAGTTGTGAAAAAATCATCTTTCTAAGTCAACGCAATCAAAAGATACAGTCATTAATAAAAAGGCTATTTCCATATAAATTGCCGAAATCCAAAACCTAAAGGGTACAGTTGTCCTAGAAACTTGAAATTTGGTATGAAGGCAGCTCTTATAGCACAACCATTCAGAAAAAGTCTCAAAATCCTTAATTTTTATGTCTGTCTGTAGATTTAGAAGACCAATATAAGTTGACCACACACTGCGTACATTTTGCTTCGGAGCAGGGCTCTGCTAACACTGGACTTCTTAAAACACTAGGGAAAAGCGTTAAAATCTTTCTACGGAACCCTCGTGCGCGAGTCCGACTCGCACTTGTCCTGTTTTTTTGTTACAAAATGGCGGACAGAATTGAGGCTGGTTGACTAAGGAGGAGGTAATTTCTACTGTGTTACTAAAAGTAGCTCTTGCTGCTTTTCAAGAACTTTGATGTAGTCTTTAGTTGCACTGATAATTTTTTTATAACTATAGTGGGCATAAGAGCGTCTATTATTACTATAATGAAACGTGTAGTAATATAATAGTGGCTACTGTGACTCCTGTACAGTTGCTGCAAACAGTATACAATTAACTCCATTTTATAGTTCAGTAGCGTATAAAAGTAACAATGGAAACCGCCATGCAGCTTTAAGTAGCAGAATGGCCTTTTAATTTCTCTTATAAAGGTGTAAGCGGCAATGAGTTCTAAATTGAACTAATGTGAAGGCTAGGGTAATATTTAGTTCAGCTTATGGCACTTTTAGTAACTTCTATAGCTATAGACCCTTACGGACGCAGTTATGCAACTTTGAACTGCTTTTTAAACCCTTAAGCAGCTATTTTACAGCTTTAAGTTACAAAATAGGCTGCTATTTCCACTAGTGTGCTAGTTGGGCGGTCCCCGCGCTGGCCGCCGCTCACGGTATCATGAGGGATAGGTTTTTTTTAATGGTAGACAAACATATCGAGCTGACGTATCGTATCAACTATTTTTAGGGTTCCGCACCTTAAAAGGAAAACGGAACCCTTAGGGTGCCTTTCCACCAGAGATGCTATGCTATGCTACGTTGCTATGGATGCGCTGATATCCACCAATCATATTCATTGCTCCACATAGCATAGCAGTGGTAGAAACGGGTGCAATGAATACGATTGGTGTATATCAAACGCATCCATAGCAACGTAGCATAGCACATCTCTGGTGGAAAGGCACCTATAGCTGAGGATTAGCAGAGGGCTAAGGGACTGGTTCTATGTGCAAACAGAAACGACTGGTTATCTCAACGCTTGTATTCGAACTGCCTCAAAAAGACAATTCCAAAACAAAACTACAAAATATTAATAAAAAAAGTATAAAAACATAAATCTATACAAAAAGGTTGTGCCTTCGGCACAGGCACCCTTATAAGATCACTTTGTTGTCCGTCGGTATGTCTGTCAAGATCCTTTTTCTCTAGACCGCGTCGTGGGGGGGGGTAGCAGGCTGAAATTAATTTCAAATACTAAAATCTGCAGTCCCTTGAAGCTGTGAAAAAATTAAACTTCTAAGTCAACGCAATCAATGCTGGCGTTAGGCCGGCAAAGAACTGTGCTATCCAAATGTACTTACTACTTGGCGCCTTCTTTTTTTGAAAGTTATGCTAATAATAATATATATAATAACATATATGTTTGAGAAAAAATATATTAATTTATGCGGACATATCTATTTATTAAGCAATGTCCATCTTTTTAGGGTTCCGTCGTACCTTAAAAGGAAAAAAACGGAACCTTTATAGGATCACTTTGTTGTCAGTCTGTCTGTCTGTCAAGACCCTTTTCCTCTGGAAAGGGTGGAGGTAGCAGGCTGTAATTAACATCAAACATTCAAGCCTGCAGTCCCTTGAAGCTGTTAAAAAAATCAAACTTCTAAGTCAACGCAATCAAAAGATACAGTTATTAAAAAGGTTGTTTCCATACAAATTGCCGTGCTGTGAAGAAAACCTAAAGAAACATGAAATTTGCTATGAACGTAACTGTGATATCTTCGATCCAGAGCCTCCAGGGTTTTCCTATCGGGATACGGTAACGAAAACACGGCTATACCGAACAAGGTGTATTCGAAGAAGAAAGACAGTCATTGCGTTTGACAGTTGGTAGATTTGGAACTACCCGCCATCATACATACATCACACCCTTACACTTATTTAAGACCCCACAACCCTTAACTACAATTACAAGACCTAAATCATGTTCATTAGGGATTAACAATAAACACATCCTACAGTCAGCGCTTCCTAATTAACAATAAGAGATACAGAAACTTAACGCTAGTAATTTAATATTAGATTACCACTCAGGTTGTGGATAGTATCTAACCGGCCTAATTGGACGACCAAAACGACTAACGGGCTGCGTTGTCGCGGCTGCCACCGGCGCAGCCCCCGGTCCATGCGCGGCCTCGCCCCTCGGCCTGGTGCCCGTCACGTCGCTCGACCTCGACGGCGCATGATCACTCAGATCCGTGCCCCAACGGGACCACACCAGTTGATCGTCATGACCTACCCTGTGCTTTAACTGATCTATATGTTTTTTCACTACAGTACCATCGGGCCTCTCGATGATGTAATTCCTAGAACCTACGCTTTCCTTTATCCTACCCGGCACCCATCTATCTGGATTGGCATGCTCCCTCATATTAACTTCATCCCCAATCTCGAGGACGCGGTCACGACCCCCGGCTGCGTGAACCTGCCGCTCCTGCACACGCTGCACCCTGCTTTCGAGTGCTTGCGCGCCGTGCAACAAGTCAAGTCGACAGCGCAGTCGCCGCCTTTGCAGCAATGACGCGGGCGACTCGCCTGTTGTTGAATGCGCGGCGTTCCTATATGCCATTAAATATTCCTGTAATGCTACATCAATATCAACGTTCTCTCTACGAGCCTTCTTTATTGCTTTTTTGCATAATTTCACCGCATTTTCTGCGGCACCATTCGACGACGGATGATAGGTTGGGGTGAGCATTTTCTCTATGCCATTAGCTTGCAGGAAGCTGTTATAATCTGCACTACAGAACTGGGGAGCGTTATCAGAAACTATGATCTTTGGTAATCCAAATCTGGCAAACGTTTCCCTCAGGACGGTAATCATCGCCGCAGTAGTGATTTTAGTCATGCGGAAAACTTCAATCCACTTTGTGGAGGAATCGACCACTACAAAAAAAACTTCCCTGTCTATTGGGCCCAAAAAATCAACGTGAAGCCTCGTCCAAGGCTCCGACACGTACGGCCACGGGTGCGGGGGCGCACGCGGCGGCGCACTGCTCTCGGCGACGCATGCGGCGCACGCCCGGCACGCGCTCTCAATGTCGGCGTCGAGGCCTGGCCACCACACGTAGCTGCGGGCTGTACTTTTCATCTTCACCATACCGACATGCCCTATGTGAAGTTCCCTGAGGATTTCCTTGTGAAAATTAGTTGGTATTATTAACCTGTACCCCCACAGAACACAGCCAGCTTCAATATACAACTCGTTCCTTCGAACAAAGTATGGCTTTAGATTGTCGTCCTCACAATGTGCCGGCCATCCGGAAGTAACATACCTTACAACTTTTACTAATATCGGATCCTTGCTCGTGGCTTCCCTTATATGTTCGCTTTTAAGCGGTATGGCATCATGTACATAATTGAGATAAGTTACTTCCGATTTCCCTGGTTTCTCTGGGCCCGTTATTAGTCTTGACAGAGCGTCCGCGCTATTCTCTTCACTTCGAACGTATTGTATATCATAAGTATAGCCGGACATGATCACCGCCCACCTCTGCAACCTACTCGCAGCCATAGTCGGTATTCCTGTTTTATCGCCAAATATGGTAACAAGCGGTTTGTGGTCTGTTTTCAATAAAAAATGCCTACCATACAGATATTGATGGAACTTCTGGACGCCATAAATTATCGCCAACCCCTCCTTCTCAATCTGCGAGTAAGCTCTCTCTGCTGAATTGAGCACTCGAGACGCATACGCGATAGGCCGTTCAGTGCCGTCTGCCGTGCGGTGCGCGATGACAGCGCCTACGCCCACGCTGCTCGCGTCCGTCGTCAGCACCAACGGCGCTTCGCTCGAGTAGTGTGCCAGCACCTCGCTAGACTGTAATACTGCTTTAACAGTTTCAAATGACTTTTGACATTCATTATCCCAGGCAAATTTTACTTCTTTCCTTAAGAGCCTATATAAGGGCGATAATATCGTGCTTATTTTTTGTACAAATTTTGCATAATACATTATCATCCCTAAAAATGATCTTAACTCCGTAATATTCTGTGGCCTTAAGTCAATTTTTGTGTATTTGTTTCCCCCATTCAATTTCACTAACAAATCATCGATTCGAGGCACCGGATATCTATCTATCTATAAACATTTATTCAGTGTTAGTTTATAATCAGCACAGATCCTAATAGTGCCGTCCGTTTTAATTACGGGCACGATTGGTGTGGCCCAGTCCGAGCACTCGACCGGAGTAATAATACCGTCACTCACCATCTGGTCGAGCGCGCGCTCCACTGGTTCCCGCATCGCGAACGCCAGAGGGCGCGCGCGCATGAACACTGGTACCGCGCCGGCGCGCAGCCGCAACCCAACCGGCGAGCCCGTGAACCGTCCTAGTCCGTCTTCAAAGACCTGCGCGTATCTGGAACTGAAAGTAACTAAGTTGAATTCTCGTGGGGTCCCAGTATAATTGCAGAAGGTTTCTGGCACAATAATACCTAATTTTTCAAGCCATTCCCGTCCCATCAGCGATGTTCTGGCATTATTAACGATATATAAATTTAATTTCTGTACCCTATTTTTATATTTTACCATAGGTTGAATTTTCCCAACTACTTTTACACTCTCGCCTGTATAGTATCGCATGAAAAGGTTACTATATATCAGTTTGTAACGTTTAAAAATTTTGTTGTAACAATCATAGCTAATACACGATATAGTACTACCAGTATCTATTTCCATCGTTAACACTGTGTTATCTAGTAATACATTTATTTTATACGGTTCGTATCGCTCTAAACAAGTCACATTATTAACGTGAAATATTACCTCTTCACTTCCATCGCTGTCACCATCTACTTCCTCTAGGTAGTTGCCCTCTACATAACTCGCACCAGCCGTGCCGAGTTTAGGACACATCCTTTTAAGATGTCCTTCACGGTTGCACACTCTGCAAACGTAAACACTGAATTTGCAACCCGCCGAGCTGTGTGGTCCACCGCACACCTGGCACAGTATCCCGCCTACACCAGCGCTCCTTCCGCGGGCTGGTAGCGGGGCACTGGCACCACGTGGATGCCGCGCGCCCGCCTGCCGCGGTCCCGCTGTTCGCAGCGCGCCGCCGCTGCCACCGCCAACGCTGGCGCCGCCACCACCATCGCGGTCGCGCGAGCCGCCGCTCGCTGGCGCGCGCCCGCGTTGCCAGGGTCCCGCGCTCTGCCGCCCGTGGGTGATCGCCTGGCACACCGCCGCTGCCGCGCTCCCATCGCTTCTTCGATTACCGTTGACCTCAGCCGCGTCTTTCTCCGCCGCCTCCAACCCCTGAGCTAATGTAGTCGCCTTAGCAAAAGTTGGATTGACCTCCGCAAAAAGTCTCTGTCTAATACCATCACTAAACAATCCACAAATAAATTGGTCTCTCAAATTGTCGTCTAACACGGTTGCGAACTTGCATGTACTGGCCATTTTCCTTAATACCGCCACGTACTCTTTAATAGTTTCACCTTTGATTTGTGTCCTTTGCCGAAATTTATACCTTTCTGCTAATATACTCGGAGCCGGTTGTAGATGGTTTTTCATTACTCTATTTATTTCATCGAACTTCATTCCTGCTGGTTTTGTTGGTGAACACAGTGTCACTAAAAATTCATACGTGGAGCTCCCCATTACAGTAATTAGTGTAGGCACTTGTAAAGTCTCGTCCACTTCATTTATTACAAAATATTGTTGAAGTCTGTCGATATATAACGCCCAATTATCATTATTTAAATCAAAAGGTTCAATTTTGCCGACCGTCATTACGTAACACCAGTGAATAGGTTCACTCGCACTGCACTCCGTCCCGTTGATCGCCGCGCCGAACACTAATCACCGCCGTTACACGTCTACTACACGACGCGAGTCCAGAATCGTCGCCAATGTGATATCTTCGATCCAGGGCCTCCAGGGTTTTCCTATCGGGATACGGTAACGAAAACACGGCTATACCGAACAAGGTGTATTCGAAGAAGAAAGACAGTCATTGCGTTTGACAGTTGGTAGATTTGGAACTACCCGCCATCATACATACATCACAACCACTCGGAAAATTCTCAAAATCTAAAATTTTTATGTCTGTCTGTATAAAGGGCGTGCGGGACCTATCCAACAAACTGAAACCACGCGTTCCTGAGGCCCTCAGGAGCAAAAAACGTTATATGAACATAGGGTCTAATCGGCGTTTTTAACCGACTTCAAAAAAGGAGGAGGTTCTACGTTCCACTGTTTTTTTTTATGTATGTACATACATACTTCGATTACTCCGTCAATTGTAGACCGATTTTCAAAATTTTTTTTTTATTATAAAATGTTAAATAATTATTCGAAAGGGTTATTCCTGAGGTGGTCCCACTGTCACCAAATCATGATCTGATGATGGGATCCCAGGGAAATCGAGGGCAACCCTCAAATTTTACAGGCACGTACTATATATTCATATATTTTCTAAGTTTATTCAAGTATTTGCGTCTGGTAGTCATCATCTCATGATTATGAGCTGATGATGGAAGGTACAACTCCTTAGCGGTTAGGAGTTGGAGGATAATTCTGAAAATTTTTAATCATTATTCGAAAGGGTATACTCCTGAGGTGTTTTCGAAATATTAAACTTTGAAATGACAATGTCGGGGGTTTTTTAAATTTTCTAAGTTGTTAATTTTCCCATTTAACGATTATTATGAAACCCAGAAGTAGTTCTAGAACTTAGTAGAACTTGTATGTGGCCTGCAAGTAACTAGAGTATTAAGTCATCATCATCATCAACCTATTCTAGTCCAATGCTGGACATAGGCCACCCCTAATGAGCGCCATATAGCGCCCTGTCTTCAGCTTGCCGCATCCAGCATCTGCCTGCAGTCTTTCGCAGATCGTCATCCCGCCTGGCCGGAGGGCGTCCTACACTACGTTTGCCGTGTCGCGGTCTCCACTCAAGTACACGTTTACCCCAACGGTTGTCGGTTCTTCGTGAGATATGGCCGGCCCACTGCCACTTCAGCTTGCTAATTCTTTGAGCTATGTCTATAACTTTGGTTCTCTGTCGGATGTATTCGTTACGAATTTTATCCTTCAGAGAAACTCCGAGCATAGCTCTTTCCATAGCTCGCTGCTCAACTTTGAACTGGTGGACCAGCCCTACTGTGAGTGTCCACGTCTCAGCTCCTTAGGATGCACTGGTTGAAAACTATAGTTTTCAAGCATTGCGGTATGGATGACGAGAAGACCCGACGTAGTTTTCCAAACGCTGCCCAGCCTAGTTGGATCCTCCTCTTGGCCTCCTTGTCAAAATTGTTCCTGCCTAACTGCAGAATCTGACCAAGGTAAACAGAATCAGAAACAATTTCGAAAAGGTGGCCATGTACGAAGACCGGTCTCGGATCAATGTGGCCATTGATCATGACTTTGGTTTTATCCAAATTCATGGCCAAGACCGATACATCGTGAGGTCGTCCAGCATCCGGTTTTGCTCCTCTAGCGACTCCGCCATTAGGACTATAATTTATTGAATCAGGCGTTACTTTGCGGAGGTCCATATTTATGAACTAAAAACAATTACTTTGCTCACCCGCGACCAGCACATCGCGCAGCGCAGCGCGATTAGGACTATGTCATCAGCGAATCGCAGGTATGAGATGTAGTCGCCGTTTACTTTAATGCCCTTACCTTTCCAGTCCAGCGTCTTAAACATATCTTCCAACGCGCTTGTGAACAGTTTCGGAGATATGACATCCCCCTGTCTCACTCCTCTGCGCAATTGGATGGGTATAGACTGCTGGCCCTGTATTTGGACACTCATCGTGGCGGCCTCGTAGAGACATCTCAGCACCTCGATATAGCAATAGCAGAAATATGAAGTCGGTGCTTCATTCAAAGAATATTCCGCTCGCATTTCTTTTCCGTGTAGTATTATCGCCATGTCTTTTATATTAGAGGATGAAAACTAATAACCATGTTCCAATGATTCTCATCATTATCATCATGTCAGCCGAAAGACGTTCGCTGCTGGACGGCGGCCTCCCCCAAGGCTCTCCACTCAGACCGGTCTAATGCTTTCCGCATCCTCTCTTTACCAGGTCGTCGCTCCATCTTGTTGGAGGCCTACCGACAGCTCGTCTCCCGGTCCGCGGACGCCATTCGAGAACCTTCTGACCCCATCGGCCGTCAGTCCTGCGAGCAATGTGCCCCGATCACTGCCACTTCAGTTTCGTAATTCTTCCAAATGATTGTAGGATTATTTCGTTTGAACTTTGTTTTGGGAATGTTTTGGGCTGAATTTACCTATCACTAGTTTCGTTGACAACACATAAAACGAACAAAATGTTTCACTAATGACGACTAGCGGAGACCCAAAAGAGTTTATAATGCTCTTTGGTCTGAATTTTGTCTTGAATCTTAAATTTTTAACATAATTTTATCTTAAAACGGAGAAAATTATACGTTTGTTGTTTTGACGATTTCATTGTTGTTTGACAATGACAACCATTCAAAGTTCTGACGTTAGTTGTTAAAGCGACTTCTTAGGCTTGAAGAGCGGCAACGTTGCTTATTCTTAGGGCATGTTGCACTGAAGAATTTATAAGATTTTTTTTTACAAAAATTTAATATCTTCCGGACTAAGCCGAATTGAGCAAACTTGATACTACATTTTCCACTCCAAATTAACTCAGGAACATGCCATTTCTTTTTGTTGGATCCGTCCCGCACACCCTGTATGTCACAGACCAATATAAAATGACCCCACACTGCGAACATTTTGCTTAGGAGCAGGGCTCTGCTAACACTGGACTTCTTAAAACACTGGGGAAAAGCGTTAAAATCTTTGTACTTAACCCTCGTGCGCGAGTCCGACTCGCACTTGGCCAGTTTTTTTAGTTTGAAGGCGGTTTTACTTTTTGTAAAAATATTTTTTATTTATTGTCAAAACCAGAGCTTTCGGGCAAAGAAATGAAACGGTTTTTTTTTCTGACATTTATTAATGTTATTTCAATTAATTCGTAAACAAATACGTCCCTATGATTATTTTACATTTAATCCTAATGTATATAAATTTAAGACCTCTGCATTGGACAGTACATTAAATTGATGTTTAATGCAGACTATGTGGTTTTATGACTATTTGTGGAATTATACATACATATCAAAAACTTTCATGAGTCAATACAATTACACATACGTGACATGATGCATATACTCGTAAGTAAAGCAAATGGGAAATTTACGGAAACTCCTTCATATCATAGTAGTTCACACATCAGATACCGGTATATTTCACATTTCATTTAGGTTGTATACAATAACAATAACTGTAGGTAACTCATCCCACGAGTGTTTGTCATCATGTAATTAAATACTAACGAGTCAAGAAGGGCAATTATGAGGGGGATCTCTACAATGTTAGTCTAAAGCAAGTCCTATTTAACATACCAATACAATAAAAGAAATATTTTAAAAGGCCATCAGTAGCCTCCTAAAATCAGTCGGAATAAAGTACTTACAAGTTATGCAATCTTACTAACAATAATTCTAATACGGTCTCTGGCGATCTCGGCCTCTGCAACAAAAATAGTAAAAAGGCGATAAATAATAATAATATCATGGGACAATTTACACCAGTTGACCTAGTCCCAAACTAGGCAAAGCCTGTACTATGGGTACTAGACAACGGATAAACATACTTAAATAGATAAGTACATACTTATATATATATATCGAATCGACGCATGAAAGGAGACATTGACTAAGCGATATTTTGGCCAAAATGAGTTATATACAAAGTTGGAACCGCCCGATTTTTCTGCGTCGTTTGGCCCAACTCACGTCTTCCTACGACGACTTTTGATGTCGCTTCTGCATTTTGGATTTCACGAATTTTCACTTTTTTTTGTCGACTTAGCGACAAAATTGTTTATATTTTTACCCTTACGTCGACACAGTAATTTCTCCACTTAGCTTAGCTTGCTTGTACATGGCAATATATTTTTATGCGTATGGTATGTTTTTTCCTTACAAAGAACGTTTTTAACTAATTGTACTTTTTCCGAATGGCGCTTGGATAAAAATGCTTCTTTGTTTTCTAAGAAATATTACCCGTTCAGTTAGATTACCGGCCAATAAAACACCACTCTTTGTCGGTTAGTAAATTATTACCTGCCATTTTAAAGTGTTGTTTTACGGTTTAGGTAAGTTATACTTGAATTTATGGGATTGTTTAATGTTGCTTATACCCTGAAGTCGCCCCATGCAAAGGTGTTTAGGCAATATTAAATTGAAGTAATACGTTTACAAAATGTTGGTTGCACCTATGAGTGTCACGTGCACGGTCGTTTGCGCAAGCAGTAAAGTTAGCTTCAAAGGAACTACAGTGCTAGACTGTAAGTCGCTTCGATAGCATGCTCGCGCTCAACTAACGCCATTATAAGAATAACGCCAGTCAAATGAGAGATACGAAAACTGTTAATTGATCGCGTGAATTAAATTTATACTGCTTTTTGTACTTTCTGTTGTTTTTTTTTATACGACAGCATGTAAATATTTAGCAAAACAATGGATCGAAGAAAACGGCCACATAATATTTTGGAAGAGGCTCTTAAAAATCCAGGAATTAAGACCAATGAAGAGTTTATACCTACCTATACACATTTTTAGTTATTTTATAAAAACTAGCTAAGTTGCATTATGGTTAAGAAGGGAATCCTGTTGAATAACACTTGGCACCCATTTAGACTAGCTAATTCAAATCTTGAGATTTAGTTTATCCTAACTCCTCTACTTGTGGTAAAAACGTCAACTGCTCAAATTTAAGAAGTAACATTTTCAAATAGCTTAGCACAAGTTTATTAAACTAAAGATTTATTATTATAACTTATAACAAGCTCATGCCAATAATTATAAAGATTCATCAAATCATGATTGTGTTGTGTCTGTCATAAATATAAAACTTGTTTATTAGCATTCTCAAATATTTTAACCATTATTGTGAATATTGTAAACTTATATTTAATAAGGTTTTTCTCGCTGACCGTACATACATTTTATCAAAATTCTGTGAATGTTGATTGTCATCACAAAAAGTTAATAGAGGTAGAGGTCTCCTAATGAGCATTTTCGCGTGACAGCAAGATATTTTTACCCTTAAATTAAATTAAAAAAAAATATTGAATACTGCCTAACTGCAGAATCTGACCAAGGTAAACAGAATCAGAAACAATTTCGAAAAGGTGGCCATGTACGAAGACCGGTCTCGGATCAATGTGGCCATTGATCATGACTTTGGTTTTATCCAAATTCATGGCCAAGACCGATGCATCGTGAGGTCGTCCAGCATCCGGTTTTGCTCCTCTAGCGACTCCGCCATTAGGACTATAATTTATTGAATCAGGCGTTACTTTGCGGAGGTCCATATTTGTGAACTAAAAACAATTACTTTGCTCACCCGCGACCACTAATGACAAATAGTTATATCTGTGCGGCAAATGTATAAGTAGTGGAAGTGGTGGCATGTTGAGCGGTTGTTGTTGTGCTTCGTAAATGGCCTCGTGGAGAGTGCCGAAACGCGTCAGCGTTTAGTTTAGTGGTGGTGGTGAGAGTTGGGTCTGTGTGGCATGTGTTGATTCGTGTAGCAGTGCAGGCGGAGGTGTTGCATGGAAACATACATTTGCCGCACATATATAAATATTTGTCATTAGTGGTCGCGGGTGAGCAAAGTAATTGTTTTTAGTACATAAATTTTAAAAATCATTTATTGTTGACCAAAATCCCATACAATTGTGTTAGGTCGTAAATTTTTAAAATTACGTTGATACAATACATTTGAAAAATTTTCATCATACAATACATCAGTCATCAATACAAAATTATTATTATTATACAAAATAAAATTGTTTATACAAAATGTATACCTAAAAACGTTTTTTTATAAGTACTGTCACACTTGACGAAATCACTAAGATATCATTTTGGACCGAAAAGCGAAAATCAACCTGATCATTCTGATTTAATCGATCCGGTCGGATCCGGCCGGATCGAGGCGAAACCTACCCGGATCCGGCCGGATTGCAATCCCTAGTTGTGTCCCGGTGTAGAGAGTAAGATAGCCGAAGAAATCACGGGCACAAGAGGCATTTCATCTCACCCCTCTAGGTTGGCAACGTATCTGCTATCCTTTTACCACCAGGTGACCCACTTGCTCGTTTACTTGTCCTGTAAATAATGTTTTCTGAACCATTTTTGGACCTGTTTACATTGGCTTAATACAATTACTTTTTGTGAAGAAATTATTATTTATCATTCAAAATTAATCTGTCATCATGATCATATCAGCCGGAAGACGTCCACTGTTCAATGGCTTCCCATGATCCTTACCAAATCGTCCGTCCGCCTTGCGAGAGGCCTACCAACACTTCGCCTTCTGGTGCGCGGTCGCCACTCTAGAATCTTATGACCCTAACGGCCTCAACGGCCATCAGTTCTACGAGCAATGTGCTCCGACCACTAAGGTGAACAATCTGCTGAGCTGTATCAATCAATATTGTTTTTTACGGATCTCCTCATTTCTGATTTGCTCTTGCAGGGATACTCCATGCTTCTTTCCATTGCCCTTTGAGTGATTTTGAGCCTTCTTATTAGGCCCACTGTAATTAACTACGTCTCAGTTCCATACGTCATCACTCAGTCAGATTTTTGACTTGAGACACTGGTGTATTTGTGTCGAAAAGACGTTGCCTAGCTTACCGAACACTGCCTAGAGGAGTTGGATTGGACTGTTGACTTCTTTCTCGAAGTCGGACCTACGTAACTGAATAACTTGTCCCAGGGATATGTAATTGTCGAGTGTAGAGTTCCCAACTTTCAGAGGAGTGGTTATAACATAGTGGTTCGACATGACCTTAATTTTTTCTATGTTCATTTTGAGACCCACTTGTTGAAAAACTCTACTGAGGTCATCGAGCATTCTGTCTGGGTCTTCCATGGTTTTAGCCAAGACCATGATATCATTGGCAAATCGAATATGAGTGAAATGCTCTCGTTAAAGTTGATACAGAGTCCTTTTCAGTCCAGAATCTTGAAAACGTCTTCTAATGCAGCAGTGAAGAGTCTTGGAGATATGACGTCGGTTATGAGTTCTGGTCCAGCAGTCGGACTAACATAATGGCGTTTTCGTACAAACACTTCAATGTACCGGTAATTTGGCACCGCTGAAGAGACTTTAACACAGCTCAGGGCGCTATCAAATCAAATGCTTTTTCATAGATGACAAACGCTAAGTTAATGGCTGGTTATACTCCCCTGTCTACTGTATAACCTGCCGCAGCGTGTGAATGTGATCTATGGTGCTACATCCTTTTCTGAAACCACCTTGTTCTTAGGCTGGAAGTCGTCGAACCTGCGCGCGAGACGATTCGTGATGACTCTTGAATACAGCTTATAGGCATTGCTCAGAAGTGTAATGAGTCTATAATTCATCAGTTGCATTGATGTACCAAATAGTGACAGATTCGCCACCCCTTCACCGCGCGCGGACAAGCAATATAGGTGATTAGGTTACTCGGTGACTTAGTCGCCAACAGCCGCCGCGCAGGTGACATCTCGTTGATTCGCCCAGTTCAACCGCTCAAAATGACGTCGTGCACATTTATGAACTGTACAAATAACACAAAAAAGAAAAACAAAGCACATGGAATCACATTCCATACGTTAGTAAATAATACACTCATTTTTTGTAAAGAAAACCACGCACTTAAAATTATAATATTATAGCCAAATAATGCAGGGCCGAAAAATTATTTCCCCGCCTGATAAATCCCAACCTCTAATAGTATGGCCATTTTGTAATTCCTAGTAAACTAAATAAAACTATTACAGAAACTGACTATTTTATCTATTTCTACTGATTTTCCAGTTTTTAGATCTACCGATTTATACTGTCCATTATCTGTCCAATGACGACACTGAAATAGGTACCTTTTTTGTAATTTTTCCATTATTTTATATTTTTACCTTTGAAACAGTTACGAGAGACTTGCCTTTCATTCCACTTGCCACTCTGTGAGCTTTTTCGTCTTTCATACCTAAAATATTATCAATAGTGGCTCTGAGAGCTGGAGACCTCGTGAGCTATTTTTTTTCCAAAAAACTATAATTATCGAGCCTGCTTACAAAATTTTACACTGCAGAGGAGAACAGCTGGACAAACATTAAGAAAGCATTTTTGTCCCAATTGAAACGTTCATGCTTCGCTCGCTCGGTCAATAAATAAAGAACGACCTGTTATTTTATGTTCGTAAATTAGCAGGTCATTGTTATCATGCGACTACTTGTTATTTTGTGGACATGAATTAGCAGGTCGGTACGGTAGTCGTACATTATCCAGATGGTATATTTGTCTGTGGTATATTCGCTTGAAGTTTGACATGTCAGTGTAATGACAGCTAATGAGTGAAGGCCGCATTTTGTCAGCGCTAAAGAGGTGCGTGGCCAGTCTTCATGTATAAAAGTAGGTGATCAGTTGGGTTTTATTACCCAATCCTTTTTGATACAAGCTCTTTTTTCTGACTGCAGTTTTTGTTGACTGTATTTGCGATTGTCATCGGAACCTTATACATGTATAATTAAAATTTCAAGTCGATTCCATCAACCGTTGAAGAGTTCCCTCCTGCGGAGACAAATCTGACTGGACCACCATAATTTTATAACCAGGTTATTGTATTGTCACCGGACTTAAATAAGTATGAAAATTTTCAACCTTCTAGATCATTTAAGCCAGTCAGTTACTGACTTAGTGATTAATAATAGTTCAAAAACCTAACAGACTTTCAAATGACCCGTACGTTTTTCTACGTACGTTCATATCTCAATAAAATTGTTTAAGTTGTAAGTATTTATGAAATTAGAGGTTCTAGTTCAAGGGGTTTTATTAAACAAAACAAATTGAATTTGTCTATGTTAATAGATTTTCAGTTATTAAGGAGTCAAAAGTGGCTCCAAATAGTTCGTGTAATATAACACACGGCTGTAGCGCTGCCAGTTCCTTTTTCTTGAACTTGTGGCTTGTCAATGCTGCCACGTGTCAATATTATTAATTATAACGACTGAATAAATCGCATTGTAGTATAAAAGTGCATTTTTAACGTCGTTCTTGATAAAAATGTTAATCCAACTTTCTAAAACAAGAGTTACTTAAGTTAAATTTACTAGCATACGTCAACTTATAAATAAGGTTTAAGCAGTTTTGCCTCAAATTCCTAATCTTTTTGATCATGGTTAGGTTATTTTTACCTGATATAAATTTGGCATAATTCGTCTTTACTAAATTTTTACTTTACTTTACAAGATCAACGGTTGTCGGTTAGTACATTTTTCCCGTTTCTATGTTCAAGTAAAATTTACTAAGCGACACTTAACTTTTGAAATAATACTGTTTATGAATAATATAAGATGAATTGATGAAGAGATGAATTATAGATAATAAAATAAGATTTTCAAAACAGTAACAATTACGCATGTAAGACGATTACAAGAATTTACACGATTTTTTTTTTGAAAAGTCAAACTTTAAACTCGTCTCCTGTAAAGTTACCCATATGTCGCTTAGTCAATGTCTGCTTTCAAGCGTCGATATATTAAACATTCAAGACCTGAGAACAAACATTCGTATTCATCAAACATTTGCCCTGACTGGGGATCGAACCCGGGACCTTAAGTTTGGTAGTCAGGGTCTCTAACCACTAGGCTATCCGGTCGGCAATCTATGTATATGTATATTAATACGTGGAGCGAAAACTTACAATTCCTAGACTGCGAACACCGAGAATGCGAGATTTGGCATACATAGTGAAATAAAAGGGTGCCCATAAGTAGAGAAAGCAAATTTTTTATAAATTTTTACGATCAAACGGGGTTTGAAATTATTTTTTCTAAATTTGAAACTGAAATATAAATATACACCACCAAAGACCAAAAAAATATAACCGTATATACAACGTATTACAAAATAACTCGTGAAAAATGTAGGGTTAGGGTTTGCATATTGTACGAAAAAAAAAAAAATTTTTTTTGTTCATACTGTGATTCAAATATTGTAAATGGACTCTTTATAATGGACCATTTAACCCCCTTTCAGCTTTACGGGTATTTTTGTAACACCCTGTATAAAGACAAGAAAATTGAATTTCTCGAACTAGTAATTCGAGAAAAAATTTTTTTTCTGGTCTTTCTGTATATTTACGTTTCAGTCTGAAATTCAGATTTTTTTTTCATGAGTTAAATAGGAAACTAAATAATTTAATGAATTACGGTTAAGTTTCGTCCACTGTACGATCACTAGTCTAGTCACTGGAGTCTAGTAACTTAAGGTTAACTTAAGTTAATTTTATGTACTGTGCAATAAATAAATAAAAACAATCTAATACTGACTGTACATATCGAGACAATACGTAATACTACTAAGTATTGAAAATGAAATAAAGATCGATAATAGCATAACTGAATTACCCTCCGTCTCCTCTCATAGCACCGCCGCTGTTGCGGTCCCCGCCGCCACCGCCGCCGTATCCGCGTCGGTCGCCGCCGCGGTCGCCGCTGCGGTCGCCGCTGCGGTCTCCCCCGCGGTCGCCGCGGCCGCCCCAGCCGCCGCCGCCGCGCCCGCCACCGCCTCGGCCTCCACGCCCTGGCGGCCCGCCGCCACCGCGGCCGCCGGTAGGCGGGCCACCGTTACCACCCCCGCCGCCTGGCTTCTCTTCATTGCATCTATTACATGCCTTGCGCCATGAGAAGTTAGTGTTCCCACAGCTAGGGTTCGGGCATCGCCAGTCGCCTTCTCGGTTTCCGGAGGGCGGGCCTCCCCCGCCGCCGCCGCCGCCGCCGCCGCGGCCGCCGCCGCCCCCGCCGCCGCCGCCTCGGGCGCCGCCACCACGCCCCCCGCGGAAGCCACCGCCGCCACCTCCACCGCCGCGGCCGCCGCCGCCACCCCATGTGTTTTGTCTTTGAGCAAGAGACACCTTAATTATAGAGCCGTTGAAGTCTTTGTCATTGAACCACTCGATGGCTGACGAAGCGGCATTGGAATCTTCATAGGTAACAGTGGCTTCACCCTTAGGAGCGCCGGTCGCTTTATCTTTGTACATCCACACCTTAGGCCTTTGAGTTTTCTTATCAATCTGGAAATAAGTACGCATTTTCCTTCAAATGAAATTAGCTATAAAGTTTTTCTAATATCCTATGTGGACTGAAGACATCATCAAATCATCGCAAAAATTATCTCAATACTTCAAAGCTGAGTAGCGTACGTATTGATTAAACTTTCGCGATTATCACACATTATCATGATACTCGGGACTTAATCGCGTAAAATATATATATAAAATTTAAATACCTCGACATTAAAAGAAGAAACATTAGAAGAGCTATTTAAATTTAAATGTATACTTTTTTACGCCATTAAGTCCCGAGTATCATAATAATGTGCGTAGCGTACGAATTAAAGGCAGCCTCGAGTTGATATACGCGTACGGCCCATTTGCTTTCGTACGCGCCTCGGTAAAAAGGTGGAAAAAAAGCTGGAAAAAAGGCCCGACATTCATGCTCGCGAGCAACCTCGCTGTGGATGGCGAGGCTTCCTCAACCTGAGCACTCTGAGCAGCTCTAATTCGTACGCAGCACCAAGTACAGCATCATATACAATGAATAAATTTACCTTAATCATGCCTATGGCTCCAAAATGAGTACACAATTCATCCTCAGAAGTGCCGGGATCCATTCCTTGGATAAATATAGTGTCCTCCTGAGTAACCATATCACCCCCGCCCCCGCCACGGTCCCCGCCATAGCCTCCACCGCCACCTACAAGAAATCAATGTTCAATTATAATGCTTTAAATTTATTGAGTGACTCCCATTAAGACTACTCTTTTCATTTCTATTCAAGTTTATGACCATTTATGAAACTATGCTTTACAGAATGTACAGGTACAGAAATATTAATGAATTGGTAGGTTTGTATATAATATAGTATTCAGCATAAACATTGATAAATAAACGACGAGATCCCTTCTTTTTATAAACTCAACTCTGAAAACCTTTGGTTTTAGAGTAACCGCAGAATGCTAAGGGCAAATAACCAATGATTTACATTAATTTAACTGCAATATATTTTCATGTAATCATTAAAATTTGTACGTCATTATCATTAAGTGTAATATATGTCATAAATTTGGTACCTATCAAATTATTTAATATCATTAGTTTTTCGTCTCATTCTGTATTCATTACTCATTCTATAATCGTCTTGTTCGCTATTCGTCACTATCTTATGACGATTCAGTATGATTCGCAGTCTATCTTTTTCGTTATTGGTCTCTCTGTTTTCCTGGCCTTTTTGGCAATTCGTCTAGTTTTTTTTGGCCACATTCATAACTAGTTCCGTTCGTTGTTCGTCTCATTCACTATTAGTCTCTATTTTGACAGGATAATGACTGTCGACCAAGGACCATAAAACCAAGAGGACTGCCAGTGTGTATACGATGTCGCCTTCCTTTGAAACAGTAAGCCTGCTGTAACTAGTTTTACTACGGAGGGGTCTCTGTACCATTCATTTGGTATGACATTTAGACCTCTGGCTAACACAAGTTCATAGATGGCGCTATTGTGTTAGCCACAGGTCTAAGTGTCATACAAAATTAATGGTACAGAGACCTCTCTATAGTGAAACTAGCTGCAGCAGGCTCATTATTTTACAGGAACGCGACATTGCATAGCCATTGGCAGTCCTCTTCGACTACGACTATCCAAGGAAACCACTCAGAAATAGCGAATTGACAAATTGTACAATCACACAACTACTTGATGTGGTCACTAGTTATCAACGCTGGAGGATTGGAAGACGAGATAAAGCGACGAATCGCTATAACCAGGGCAGCCATAGAGCGGATGAGGACAATATGGAATACCACAACATAATTCGTACCTCCAAAGTTAAACTTAAGAAGGATAAGAAGGAAAAGATAGCCACAAATACGAAACGAAAACCGACCTTCACGTCCCTTGGAATGTGACCAAAAACGAAACAGACTAATTACGAATGTCACCAGTTCCGAACGTATCGATAAATTTGTAGCAAATAAATAAACGAGACAAAAAACGAAAGGGGAGAGTGACGAATGACGAAAAACGATTAAGATTTATTAAGAGGATGACAAGTTATATGTATAATCCTCCTCATTGCTTTCGATGACGGCGACCCAGACTATAATAATATTTAACGATATTTTAAACTATCCCACTTAAACCAAATAATTTATACAATTGGACCAAAGAAAATAGTGACAAATAGAAATAGATAATAATTTATTTACCAAGATTAAAATATACATTACGTAAGCGTTTACTAACTTGTACCAAGGAACTAGAGTTTAGCAGCGGTTAAATAACGAACAAAATGAATAAAGAATGAGTAATGAATACAGAATATGACGAAAAAATAATTGAACGAAAAATCTGATACATAAATTTGAAGACATTTAGTTTTTTCTCTTGCAATTATGCAATGTTGTTATTGCTTGATGTAGTTTGTCCTTAATGAGCTACGGATGTTTTAAAAACCTATTCCATTGTACAAGTGATAAACCTGTTTCATAAACGTTCACTATATTTGGAGGACTGTGTTTTCCCATCGGTATTTGGGGTAGTAAGTTACGAGGCGACAAAAAGAATACACTTTTATCACAAAAATTATGTATACTGAAAGTACTAATTAAGTAACGTAATAAACCCTACTATGCAACTTATCTTAACAGTGAAATATTTCCTGAAACCTTAGTTCAGCCTTTTTAATTTCAATAAAATAAAATTACCTTTCGACCTTTAATTTTAACGCGACCTGATTTATTAAACTAACAATCCGAAGTAATCCTTGTTGACCAATGATGCCCTTTAAAACACCCTTTAGTTTTGACCTTTTGACCATTGTTTTGTCAGCGATCCAAACCATTCGGAATTGAAAGTTGTGCTTGTATCACCTTTACTTTAAACTTTAAACCATTTATTTATCTGCGTCTGACGATTTACACCCGAAATCCGCCTACAATGTCCTTTTATTACTATTTATAATTTAAATTATTTGATCCGCTAGTATTAAATCTTTGTCATAATCATAATAACATAAGGACCGGTTCGACATGGTGTTGCATTTAGAATCAAAAGTAGGTTTAATAGTTTAGTACCTTTCAATTCAATTCAACCTTTTTTTTATCTGAAACTCAAAATACGCATTTAGTCTTTTTCTACAAAGTCGACACAGTTGCAGTGCAGTGGCCGAATTGCAAACCGGAACCCATCACGGCGACGACGTCGTGTCCGTATAGATCAGGATCAGACGTGATAACTTGATCCAAGAATCCAATACTAAGTAACGCAGTAAATCACACTACCACTTTCTGGTGACCTATTTAGTTTCTCTTAGCGGGCCTCAAACGCTGCCGCTGTAGCTTACAGAACAACGAAATTAGCATAATCGAGGTAAACAAAATTACGTAGGTATAGGTTAAACCTTACTCATGTTGAACACCTGCATTTTCATTATATTTTGGTATAATTACTGTATGAATGAATAACTCAAACCAATTTGCATTTTTCAATCCTGCTAAAGCAAAATTGCAATTTTTTTGCAAGACTCCATCCCAAACCCATATTTATAAAACGTGAATATTATGCAGATACCGACGCAACTTAATACTAAAATACTCATTTGATAACACATTCAAACCATAGGGCTGCCAAAACAATATACACAGTTTCTGGTATCACATCAGCCTTAATTTTAGGAGTTATAATCATGATAATCAAGTCTGCAGTGTTACAAGGCATTTTTAGAAGAATATTTTCAAGGATTGAACATGTTAAAACTTCAAAATAGCAGTTATCATGGGTACAAGCAGCCTGAAAGTAGGACTCGATAACCAAAACTCTGTATATTCTACACTTTTCTGTTGGGACCTGACGTCTTGTGAATCCTGTTACACACTGAACAAGACTGCTGACAACAGAACGACGATAATTTAAATATAAATGTTGTAAATAATTATTATGCTTATTTACAGATACTTACATAAAAAAACTCACTTGTGTGTAAAAATCTCCACTAAATCATAAAATCTGGCACTAGCCTAAGAATAAAATAATGATCCAAATTCTTGTTGTTTCTCAACAAATCTAGGATTACATTTAAATTCTAATGCCAGATTTTACTGCTTGTTTTAAAAATACTACATAATTGGGAAGGTTGTGGAACGCTTTAACTTACACTTTATGTTACGAAAATTGACGAATGTGAACCAAATTTTATTTAAGAAGAGTAGGGGTATGCATGCCGATTCTAATGTTGCCCTGAACACAGATTAACATCAAACCCCGCCTACCTGTCGTAAACACCTTAGTAGCCTAGTACTCTCAACCTGATGTAAATTTAACAAAGCAGTAATTTGTCAACAGCCAAGTAGTGAACACACCAGTCGAATATCATCAGTAATTTGGCAGCCCTTGTGTGATTACGAATTAAAAATATTACAACAGCACCACTCGCTCATCGCGAGGAGCTTTACCTTTATTAAAACC
The DNA here is from genome assembly GCA_963691665.1 of Clepsis dumicolana. Lineage (NCBI taxonomy): Eukaryota > Metazoa > Arthropoda > Insecta > Lepidoptera > Tortricidae > Clepsis > Clepsis dumicolana. The sequence continues at coordinate 8,157,985 of OY829509.1, read as the reverse complement.
ACCCCCCCTGCCGCCGCCACTAAAACAATAAGAACAGCGTTTAGTACACTTGGGCTGGCGGGCCGGGGTCACTGAGGAGCCACGCAGATTGATTCACACCTAGGGTCACTTAACCAGTGACCTTACTCGTGACGGTCCTTTTCGTTACCACTATGTATATACCTTGATACCTTGAAAACCTTAGAACAACAGTTTGTGACAAGTATTATACAATTAATGCGGATTTAACATAATTGCCGTACCATGCACGCCAAGAATAAACTACCTTACACTTATTTGGAAGTTTCTTCAGTAGTGAACCCATTCTGCTATTAATTTCTGTTCATAATCGGAATTTTGGTCACCATATTTCGTGCAATTATTAATAGCATTAAATATATTGAACATCAAATGCAAAGTAAGATGAAATAGACAGTTGTTTGGTCGAATACCGGATATCCGGCGAGTTATTATAGATGGTCGGATATTCGGCCTGGGCCGTGTTTTATAAAGCTACAAGTTACAATTTACAAGCGGAAGTCTCTTTCTGACAAAAGGTGATAGAATGAGACTTCCGCTTGTAAATTGTAATTTGTAGCTTTATAAAACACGGTCCTGTTGTCACATTCTATTTGAAAAGACCCTTTCTCGCTGGAACGCGTGGAGGTAGCATGCTAAAATTAATATCAAATACTCAAGCCTGCAGTCCCTTGACGCTGTGAAAAAATCAAACTTCTATCTAAATCAACGCAATCGAAAGATGATGCAGAAAGACAGGTGCAGAATGTATGTCATTTTGCACGAGTCTCGAGTTGCAAGGGAAGGGGCGACACTCGGGACGGGCGAAAATAACCCTTCCGCACATGTACCAAATGACGTTTTTTAATACATTTGCGAAAACATGATAAAGAAGGGGTGGGCCTGGTATGAGGGGCCCCACCACCAGCCGCCGGCGCCTTGGAAAAGTAAAAGGTACTAGTATGAAAATAGTACTTTTTGATACAAGTGCGGAAAGTACGTCATTATGCACGAGTCCCGAGGTGTCTAGGCCCGAGCCGCAAGGCGAGGGTCGAGACTCGGGACGGGTGAAAATGACACTTCCGCACGTGTACCAAACGATGTTTTTTAATACATTTGCGAAAAAAATACAATGAGGGGGCAGGCCGCCCCACCACCACAGCGCCTTGGAAAAGTAAAAAGCACTAGTACAAAAAATACAACTTTCCGCATGAAACGTAGCTACAAAATGTAGCACTTTTTGAGCAACTGTATTAAAAATACAACTTTCCGCATGATACATAGCTACAAGTACCAATTTTTGAGCAACTGTATTAACGCATTCACTGATGGCAACGCATATATGCATTTTGGCGACTTTCCGCCCAGTGCCACTGTCATACATTTGCAGGCACTTGAACGCACATGTGCGTTTGTGGCACCTGAAGAAGTTTCGTGCCTGACAGCTGGCAGCGAATAATGCGTTAAAAAGGTTATTTTTAATAATAATAATAAATAATATTATTGTCTGTATACATTTTTTTCTGTAAATATTTTTATGTCTGTCTGTACATGTCAAAGACCAATATAAAATGACCCCACACTACATACATTTTGCTTGAGCAGGGCTCTGCTAAGACTGGACAATTTGAAACATTGAGGAAAAGCAGGAAAATCTTTGTACGGAACCCTCGGTGCGTGAGTACGACTCGCCCTTGGCCGGTTTTTTTGATGATTAGGTAGTTTTATTTGTAAAAAAACACTGTGATTGATAGTTTTTTGAAAGTTTAGTTCTCTATTTCATCCCAACCCCAACCCACCCTATTTCGTGATTAATCTAATTCACCCATTATTAAAAAAATGCTTTGATACATGGCAATGGCTAATGTTTCATAACAATAAGTATTGAGTAGGTACGTAACTATGTAACCAAAATATCACTTTCACGACTGAGTGAGAAAATGCACATTTTGCACATGAGATCCTAATACTAGTACCTACCTGGTATAAAATTATAAGTTTTGTGGCATGATATTTTGAAATGGGAACACTACTGAAGTTCTTGAAGCTTTAACGGTTTTTCCCTATCACAATGTTACACAATAATGAAACAGCAATTGATAAATTGGACCTAATACCTAAATTTTTTGTTGAAATGCAAAGTACTTGTACCCATTGCAATAAAAAATCTTCCCCAGCCTATTCTTTTAGGTACTTATAAAAAAAATGCAAACATAGTCAATATGCCTTTAATACCTAAATTATTGCAATTTATTCAAGCAATGAAATTGTTATTTTTGAGGCTATCTGCAATATAACATAATGATGGAATTTGATTCTTTTTTTTTAGGATTCCATACCCAAAGGGTAAAAAACGGGAACCTATTACTAAGACTCGTCTGTCTGTCTGTCCGTCTGTTACCAGGATGAATCTCATGAACCGTGATAGTTAGACAGTTGAAATTTTCACAGATGATGAATAACAAGAAATACTAGAAACAGAATAAAATAAATATTTAAGTGGTGCTCCCATACAACAGATATGATTTTTTGCTGTTGTTTTTATGTATGAATCATAACATTAGGGCAATTTATATTTTACCAACTGACATTCAAAATAGTATCTGAAGTTACTTCTTACTAGTAGCACAATCCTTTTTTTAACCAACTTCAAAAAAAGGAGGTTCCCAATTCCTTTTTTTTATGTTTCCCGATTACTCGAAGATGTCTGGACCAATTTCAAAAATTCTTTTTTTTTTGTTTCAAAGGGTCTACTTTCTAGTTGGACCCATTGTCACCAAGTCAGGATCTGATGATGGGATCTTAGGGAAATAGAGGGCAACACTCAAATTTTATAGGCATGTTATCATGTGTTACATATATTTTCGAAAGCTATTCAAGTAGTTGCGTCTGGTAGTCATCATCTTGATGAGGTGATGCAGAAGGTACAACTCCTTAACAGTTAGGAGATGGAGCATATTTTTTTAAATATTAACATAATTTATAATAATGGACTAAAAAATCTTTTAACAAAAAGTAAAACTGCCTTCAAACGATTAAAACACATAAAATAATCCTCTAAAGCCACCAGTTTTATGGCCTACGACAAATAAAATATTGACTACGACAAATATATATTATATAGTTGGTGCTTCATTCAAAGAATAGGTATTCCGCTCGCACCTGAAACTAGTGGCTTTGGAGGATTATTTTACGTTTTTTTTTTGTTTGAAGGCGGATTTACTTTTTGTTTTTGCTTAAAAAACCTATCCATTCCCCATATGATAAAGTTACACATTGAATGCCTACTTCCAAACTTAACGATAAGTACCTAAAATAATAAACTGAAGCAATTTCTATTTCATAATAAAATGGTACATAACCAGAATATGCACTTATCAGTTCCTGACATTCTAGCGAAATTGTAAAAGCCATGCTTAACTTCAAATATACTTTACTCATGACCACAATCATTATAATAAAATTAAAACTTTCAGGCTAAAAATGGTCTTTAAAAAAAAGTGCCAGTGATACATTATCTGCCGCTCAAGAGTCAATGATGCTTGGTTCAAGTCTATTTTATGAAACATTTAAAATATAATTATGTCCCATTTTATTTTTAAATGTGTCAAGTACACTTAATCTTACTTCTTAGAATGGCCATGACCTTATATACCCCAAAAGGGACATGCTTTTATTCAAACCACTGTCGTAAAGTACCATCACATTGGAGTAGACAGATTTATTATACCCAGGAATAATCTCGTGGATGGGTGTTTTAAACGCGCAGAAGACAAACACATTCTGAATGATTAAAACATAAATGTACAATGAACAAACCCTTGCATGGATCATCACAACCTAATAAACAGACCTGACCATTTTCTTGACACAGTTATTGACCCAGGAATATTTGTTTAGTGCACATAATAAAAACAAATCCCACCTGTATCATTTGGCAAACAGATACAGGAAATAAACCCTATTTGATGGAATTTGATGCATTATATTCTTTAATCCCCCTTGCTATCTTTGACTGTGCCAGTGCAGCAGTCCACAACATAATGAACTAAGCAGATAGAAAGGATGACTTACCCATATCCACCTTCTCTATTTCCACCATCTCTATTGTAGCTGGGTCTGTCACCTCCACCGTATCCACCACGGTCTCCGCCAGAGTATCCACCGCTGCCGCGGTCCCCACCGCCGCCGCCGCCATAGTTGGAGCCACCTCGGTCGCCGCCGCCGTACCCGCTCCCGCCGCGGTCTCCGCCGCTCACGTTGTATCCACCGCCATTATTACGGTCATATCCTCCTCCACCGCCACCGCCGCCGCCGCCGCCGCTGCCACTACTACCACCTCCTGCTCCACTCCCATACCCAGAGCCATAACTTTGGCCATAGTTATTCCCTGCGGCTGCTGTACTACCGTAACTATTGCCCCCTAAGATAAGAAATTTAGATTTATCTTTAGTTAATGTTAGAACTTAGTACATGTCATTAAATGAATGAAGTGGCATGACGCTCACGCATGTGATTAAAATTGTCATTTTCTAACCTGCATTCTGCTGGCCCCAATCTTGGCTTGGGTTCGGAGCAGCATAACTGGCTTGATTGTAGCCTCCCTGTTGACCGGCGCCATAATTAGTATCACCTGAAGACAAATTTGGTGGTGGTACAGAATATTGAGCGGAATATCCTCCGCCGCTGTAATCGCCAGAGGCATAATCTAAAAGAAAATGTTAATGTTTTATATTTACTAGGATAAGCAAAATGTTACCAAAATTACATTCTAAATACTCACGGTCGCCCATATTTAGGAGTTGACTATGCTGGAATGCCGAGTCGCTATAATTCCACTAAAATTACGTCTCGGCGAACGGCTTCGGTTCGCGTTGATTTGTGAAAAAGGTAGTGTGTCTTGCTTGTCTAGCAAGCATCAATGCTGCCAACCCAAAAAAACAACAAGAAAGACTAAACATAAACCAAAATGGCGGCAAGACCCTCCATACTACGAAATTCGAAGTTCGTATCGTATCGTCCCGCTCACTCTCGTGGTAAATAATATTAGCTTGAGAGGGACGGCACGATACGAAGTTCGTATTTTGCACTTCGTAGTCGGAGGGCAAGCCCAAGGAACTTACACTGGAGCTGGAATGACATCTCTCTAACCAATCTCTAACAAAGAACTTACACTAGAGCAGTACCGTGTTTTATAAAGCTACAAGTTACAAGCGTAAGTCACATCCTATCATTTTTTGTTAGAAAGAGACTTCCGCTTGTAAATTACAACTTGTAGCTTTATAAAACACGACCCTGGAATGATATCTCTCTAACATTAACGTGGTCAAACCTAAACTTGGAATTAAAAAAAAAGTGTGAAAAGGACGTCACAAAGAGCGGATCTATCTCTTTCTAACTTCTTCTATGTGGCATAAAATATTGTACCACTATTAGTGGATGGTAGAAGTTTGTTAATTGGCATTCCAGCTCAAATCAATGATAGCTCACGTCTTGTCGTTAATAATTAAAAAAATAAAAGTAGCTAAAATGGTATCAGCAAAGGTTGACAAGTCTCTCATTAGCAAAATATGAATGTAATAATTAATGACGCAGGTGACTTGAGCTTTTTAGGAGTTGGAAACTCGCTTCTGTGAGGTAGTTGCATAAGGTAGTTGTTTTATACATTTGTGTGCATCTGTGAAATATAAAAAATATTATTTTATTTTGCAATGTATAACAGTAACAAAAGTAAATTTATTTGGATCACATGTGTGTTTTTGTAACCTATGACTACACAGATGTATGAATGTAAGTTTGGTTATAATGTGAAAACTGCTGAACCAATTTTGAATATTCGAATATGGTTGTATTTAAAGGTTTTAATATCAGGAAGTTTTATTTTACTAAATTACGATTACGACGTAATGTTATTGACATAGACATACAAAAAGAAAAACTTGAAAATGATTTTTTCTTTAAAAATAATTTTCTATACAAGCTTTTTTGTCGAATGTACTTGTAGGTACTTATTGTTGTCTGTATTTGTACTGTTATCCAACATACCCATACCAAATTTCAGGTCAATGCCATACGGGTCAAATTGTGAACCTCCTTTTTTTTAAGTCGGTTAAAAAGCCCTTGTGGTCCTGTTTGTCCTACGATAGCCTAGTCACCATAATCAGAAAGAGACAGAACCACACTGACTATCTGTCTCTCTCTCTCTCCTTCCAAGATGGCTTCTATATAGTTGTGTATATTTGTGCTCTGTGTTATAATAAACCACATTAATTCATTGTGGAGTTTAATTGACAACATTTCATATTTTTCACACCTGGAAATTAATATAGGAATCGAAAGGGCTTTGCCTCCTGAACACACCACTACGTTTATAAAAATTTAATATTACTTATTTTTTTAAATACAAGAGAATAAAATAAAATTACCAATTCTACCAAAACTACGCAAGAATGGGTGTAATACCTTTGCCTTTTTCAAACAAACCACAAGCACAACAATATTTTGGAAAAAGGGCGGGAAACTTCGTACGAGGCGGACGCGGTTTTTTTGTTAAATTTGAAAAATATTTTAATTTTGGATAGAATTGGTGTTAAGTAGTCTAAATTGTATATATTAGTAGAATTTTCTTTGTTTTTGTTTCTTTTTGTGTAGTTTGCTGTATATATTGGTAAGTAACGTAGGTTTTAAGTTCCAACTATGGGCGACCCGCCCGATGACCTGGGTGGTGGCGCGAATCAAAAACAATCAATAGATGTGCTGATAGAGGCTTTGGAGTCCTCTATGGACACAGACTACTCTGCTCACGAGTCTTCAAACTTAAAACGTAAGCGCATTTTGTGCACTATATGCACTTCTTGTCAGAAGCGCAAAAGGAAAAGTGGGAAAGAAAAACCGACCGATTGCAAGTGTAATCTATTAGATGATAGTAATATCAACACAAATGTATGCAATAATAATATCCCGGAAATTCAAATGACTTCTAGCCCCCAGGCTATTGCTGGTGTGGGTACTGGTGCTCCAACTGGCAATAAGGATACGGCTCCCATTCTCATTGGTAGAACTCGTTTCCAGCAATCTGATGTGTCACCGTACATTGTCCATATACAGAGAGAGGCATCTTCTGGTAATGATGGAACAACCCTTCATCCCGTAGCATTCGGTAGATTCCTTAAAAAAAATAACATCAGAGGAATTGTGAACGGCAGCTTAAAACGTATAGGACGTAACCGCCTTAGTATTTCATTTGAAAAGTTTATGGATGCAAATGACTTCCTCGATAATAACAATTTGGTAAAAGAAAAATTTAAGGCTTTTGTGCCAACAAATATTGTCACCCGTATGGGTATAGTCAGGGGTGCACCTTTAGATTGGTCTGATGAGGAAGTCATTGCTAATATTAGCACTCCACTCGGATGTGGAAAAATCCTTAAAATAAGACGGCTTAAAAAAAAAGTTATAGTGAATAACGTTAAGCAATTCGAAAACACAGGGACTATAGTTATCACCTTTGATGGGCAGATTCTACCAACACGTGTTTACATGTGCTATACAACACTTAAAGTAGATCTGTATATTTACCCCACAGTACAGTGCTACAACTGCTGTAGATATGGGCATGTAAAGGTGCAGTGTCGATCAACACCAAGATGTTACAAATGCGGGCAAGGTCATTCAGGTGAGAGCTGCAGAGCCGAGGAGGAAGATTATTGGTGTATTTTATGCAAAGGGCATCATGAAGCTATTAATAAAAAATGTTTAGAATACAGTAGGCAAAGAGCAATTAAAGATACCATGAGCAAAAGCTGTATTTCATACATGGAAGCTCAGAAGCTACACCCTCCAGTGTCTAGAGTATCGTATGTTGATGCTCTTCTCACATCTGGACAACAATCTTCGGATGCTGCACAGGGATTTTCTGAAAATGTAATAGTTCAATCACCAACTAATACAAGCAAATCTCAATCATATAAAAAAACTGTTTTCTTAAAGCCAAGGACCCGTCCCCGACTCTCAAAGGGATATGATGTTGTTGCTCATGCAGAAATCATTAAGAATCCGGTTATACCAAAGACTAAACCCAGTTACCCTGACAATAGTTCGAAAAATAATATGAATACTACTGAAATTATAAAATTATTAATACAGTTATTGTCTCAGTCCAATATAATTTCACCGTCCAACGTTGCAGCAGTTGTAGATACACTCTATCAGATCTCAAATACTAATAATAATGGCCCACAAAGCCACAGCACTTCAATGGAACTGCCTCAGTATAACCAATAAGAAATCAGAGCTTATACATATTGTAAATAAATACAAACCCTTCATTATCTGCCTCCAAGAAACATGGTTGAAGCAGGATTCTATTTTTAAGCTTCCTGGTTTTGCCTGTTTCAGGGATGACAGATCAGATGGGTATGGTGGGGTTGCCATACTCGTTGAAAGCTCCTTTTCTGCAATCCCAGTATCTCTTTCTAACCATTGTAATGACATTTCTGTTGTTGCAGTGAGTGTAAATAGTATTTGTTTTGTATCTATATACTATGCTCGTCCGAGTATTGCAATTTTCAATGAAATTAATCAACTTCTTAATAATTTGCCCAAACCTTTTGTGCTCTTAGGCGATTTTAATTCTCACCATCAACTTTGGGGATGCTCATCTACAATATATTATGGTGAGCAGTTACTAGATTTAATTAATAATCATGACTTGTGCATATTGAACACAGGTGTAGCTACACGCCTGGCAAGAACTCCCAGTGCGCCTGACCTTTCCCTTTGTACACCTGAGCTTGCATCTCTTCTTTCCTGGAACCCTTTAGATTCCACACATGGAAGTGATCACTATCCTTTATTAATTACATTTCCTTTTAACAAACCAGTTAAGCATTTAAGACAGCCTCATATGAAATATAAATTAATTGATGATAAGTGGAACCTTTTCCAAAATAAAGTAAAACAGAGTGTCTGAATTGCCTGAAATATCTAAAGATAATATAACTCACTGCTCACAATTATTTACAGAAATGTTGATAGGGGCTGCAGAGGAAACCTTTCCTGTTAAAAAACAAGGGACTAGCTTCATTCCTTCACCACCTTGGTGGGATGAGGAGTGTACAATAGCAGTCAAAGAAAGAAAAAAGGCTGAAAAAGAGTATAGTGTAAATATGACTGACTCAAACTTTGATCACTATATAGAAGTTGCTCAGTCCACTAAAGAACTTCTTAGAAAAAAGAAATTCGAAGGATGGCGTAAGTTCTGTCTTTGACTTTGCCCTAACGTCAAACCCTCCTTAGTGTGGGAAAATATCAGAAGATTTAGATCAGCATTTAATAATAATCAACAAAGTAAATTGCCTCCGGGTTTGGCAAAAAACATTATGGACCGCTTGGCTCCACCTTTTGTTCCAGAAGAATTTGTATTTAACCATTCAGTGCCCAATCCTGTTTTAGATAATAGTAACGATGTGATGGATTTGAATTCGTCATTTACTTTAGATGAATTCAAGGGGTTCTTTCTTATGTTAAAGACTCTGCACCAGGAGAAGACGGAATTCCGTATTCTTTCTTAACCCACCTTGATAACGATAGCCAAATTTATTTCTTATCTTTGATTAATAATGTGTTTATCACGGGTCATGTTCCCCCTTCCTGGCGAACTCAAGATTTGATCTTTCTACTTAAACCTTTGAAGCTTAGCACTGATCCATCCTCTTATAGACCGGTAGCTATGTCATCCACGCTCGCTAAAGTAGCTGAACACCTAATTAAGAATCGCTTGGAGTGGTTCTTAGAACATAACAATCTGCTGTCTAACAGTCAGTTCGGTTTTAGAAAAGGTAAATGTACTCTTGACAACTTGAGTATTTTTACCACAGATATACGACTTGCTTTTTCTAGTAATGAATCTGTGGTAGCTGCCTTTTTAGATGTAAATGCTGCTTACGATAATGTAAATATTTCCATACTTAAAAATAAAATGCAGAAGCTTAAAATCCCGTCCTTGTTGATTAATTTCATTGTAAATATCGTAGGTGAACGGTTTATAAAGTATCCGGTAGATCCAAGCGGAAATTCATTTATATTTAGAACGATTTGGAAGGGTCTGCCACAAGGGTCCGTTTTGAGTCCTTTATTATTTAATGTATATACTTTTGATTTAGAATCGTCTGTAAATAAGTATGTAAGCGTACTACAGTATGCCGATGATTTGCTCTTGTATGCCACTGGTCAGATCATAGAGGAGGTCAGTGAAACTTTAAGTAAGGCGTTGGGCGCACTAAATATATGGTTAGAGAATAATGGTCTTGGCTTATCACCATCTAAAAGCACTGTGGTATTATTTTCGAGGAAACGTATCTTGTCCATTGTAGAGGTTGCTCTTAACAATACACCTTTGACAGTAAAAAACCAAGTTAAGTTTCTGGGTGTTATACTAGACACTAAACTCACTGGGATTCCACATTTTGAATATGCCCTGGTGAGGTGTGAACGTAACTTAAATATCCTAAGATGTGTTACAGGGGTTTGGTGGGGTGCTCACCCATTTACTATGAAGCTTCTCTATAATGCACTGATTAGGAGTGTATTAGATTACGGTACATTTCTTTTGCAACCTGGTAATATAAATGCAAGTAAAAAGCTAGAGGGAGTTCAATCGAAAGCCTTAAGACTTATAACAGGAGCAATGAAATCCAGTCCGATTAACTGCCTGCAGGTGGAATGTTGTGACCCTCCTTTGTCATTGAGGCTACAGTATATATGTGACAGATATTTTTACCGCTGCTGGCAGTTAAAAACACATCCTCTATTAAGGAAAATTTCGCAACTAAATGTTGAGGTAGACACTTCTAGCTATTGGAAACACAAAGATGCTCCGCTCCTCATTAAATCTTATAAAAAGCACAAAAGTATAGAAGCTGTCACTCATCAATCAAACCTTCTGCCTCTATATCAATATAATTTCAAAGCTTTAGTTACCAATCCGAAAATTGAATTAGATTTGGGAATTTCCAAACATGATTACAATCAAAATGCTCAGTTTAATTACATAGTTAATAACAGATGGCCGGGATGGCACTACGTTTTTACAGATGCCTCCAAGCATACGACATCTAGTTGTGTAGGGGTCGGTGTTTATCATTCCCAATATTAAATCGTTCAGAAAATCAAGCTACCCCCGGAATCTTCTGTATTCACTGGGGAAGTTTTTGGAATTTTAAAAGCAATAGAATATGCGATTTTAGCCAAACTTCGTAAAGTTGTAATCTTTTCGGATTCTCTCAGCTCATTGCAAACTATTTCACGTTACCCTTTTCAATCACATAAACAGGCTCAGTTAGTATTCAATATTAGGGAACGTATTCTAAGTTGCTCAATGAGGGGTTGTAACATTGTTATGTCATGGATTCCGAGTCACATGGGGATTGCTGGTAATGAGAGAGCTGACAGCTTAGCTAATGAAGCAGTCCATATTGGAGATACCTTTCCATATATTAATTATTGTCACGATTTGATCAATTTGCCCAGGGAGCACTTGTATGAAACATGGAATCAACTGTGGAATAGTTGCAGTAAAGGAAAATATTATCGTCAGGTCCAGAAGTTAATTCCATGTAAAGCATGGTTCAGCAAAATGTCTTTTTCCGAAAAGAGTACATCTATCTTGTGTAGATTACGCTTGGGTCACGTGTGCTCTCCAGCGTTTCTGTTCAAGTTCAAGATTGTCGCAGATCCACTTTGTTCTTGCGGCGAGTATGGGGATGTGAATCATATTTTTTTCTCCTGTCGACTCTACGATCGGTCTGATTTCGTTTCCCAACTCTTATCTATCTGCATTCCTTTCCCCACATCTATCACTTGTTTACTGTATTATAATAATCACGATGTATATAATGTATTAGCTTCATATTTAGAACTTAATAATATAAAATTATAATAAAAAAAAAAAATGACTCATTGTTATTCACTTTTATTTTTATCTGTTTTGTATTATTTATTTTGTTTAACTAATCCTATCCTTACTTTCCAAATTACGAATTTTATACTTTTAACCTGAATTAGTTTCCCTAACTTTGTCATTGGCTAATCTCTGTATGGCCACAAAAAAAAAAAAAAAACAATATTTTGACATGACACATATTATTATTATGTTTGACAATGTCAGATTCGACATTTTGGGTTTTGTTTTTTTGATCGTGACAAGACAAAGGCAATTAATCCATCGTAGCTTAGTTTCAGAGTTACGTTCTTTTGAAATAAGTACCTTTTAATAAATTAATAAATCTTAATGAAAATTTAAAATCGTAGGTTTGCTCCTCTTTCAAAGTAGATTGCACACAATTAATCAAATTGAAGTCTCAAAAATATAAAAAGTCAATTTCCAAGATATTACACCTATATCAGTCACTTTTTTTTTAATTCATTTTCAAGGTCAAATAATCAGGTCCCCAACATTTCTTGGTACATCTTGTTCCAGCTCTAGTGTAAGTTCCTTGCAGTAGACACGTCGCATAGAGTAACATAAACGTAGACAGAGAAAGAGATAACCGCTAGACATTTCTTACTCGCTTACTACACGTTAAAAGGACGGCTTAATACACGTTAATCATGGCGAAAAGAGACCAAGGTATCTATTTTTTGTCCCGATACGATGAGCGTATGGCCGGGTTTTTCAAGGTTGAGCTCTTCAAAAGCTCAAAAATTAGGGTTGCTTGTTTCTAGATAAAAATGTTCCCCCAAAAGAGGGTAATTCGTAATTTATTTGACTCCCCGCTGACCCAAATCTGCTTAAAATCTGATTCGAAGCTACGGGAAGAATCAGTTGGTTTATTTATAATTTTTTCACTTAATTATTTATGGTTTGACTTACCCACGTAATAAATAATACACTTACACATAATACAAGGTAAGTCATATATAGTAAGAGAATTTAGCTTGTTTCAACTCAGAAGTAGGTACTTTTAACATGAAACTACCGTGAGACTCAATCATACTGAAATAAAACGAATCACTCACGTATATAAGTTGAGCTTAGCGGAAAGTACATGAAGCCATTCCAATTAGTCGTCATTCCAATTTTAACTCTGATAGTAGATGGTCGGTGCACCCAAGTTGGAAGACTGTGTTAAATACGCGTCAACGGTGAGTGTGAACGAGCCTTTACAGAGTGATTGATCAGTGTAGTGTGCTACCCTGCATTTGACAATAATAAATGAAATGATGAAAACGAGGGTAGTCGGTGCCGCTGTCAGCTGCGCCTAGTAGTCGAGCGAGCAGAGCCGCGGCGCGTAGTGTGCGTCTCGCTGCCGCTGGGTCGTGCGCATCCAGAGGAAGGAAAATGAATTAGTCCGAAGCACGTCGGGCTAAACTTAACTTATATACGTGAGTGATCAGTTTTATTTCACTAGAGAAGTATGTACTTCTTTAAGTAGAACCGTGGTTGATCGGTTAATGTTTTCCGCATCATTTGAATAAATAAACTGTAGAGGTAATTTTTTCATTACCTGTCAACCGTAAACGTTGTATGTATATGTATCTTTAGTCCTTTTCGGTGACACGGTTGCTAGCGTTTTCTAATGATCCTTTTTCTAAGAATATAAATATACCAAAAGGAACGTCGGCTCATGACGCTTTTAAGCTCCTAGGCCTTGAAAAGGTTATACACTCAAGGCAAAAATTAGATGAACGTTTATAAGGGAAGACACAGAAAACGATGTTTATTTGCTTGGTTGAAGCTTAACATATTCCTAAGGAAATTTTGCATAAGTGATTAAAGAAAATTACTCTCCTTCGGCAGTCAGGTAAGAAGTAATTGCTTCAAAGAACCAGATACAAGAGTTAAGAAAAACCGATTAGTTTTTGAAGATCAATATTAACTTAACAAACTTAAAATTAAAAACAGAAAACTCTACTGCAGTTCCGAGAAACAATATACCCTATGACACTCCCACGACAACTGAGACGAATGTAATGACACCTCATACGTTGAAATCCGTTTAACGATTTAGGCTGTAGAGCGTGCCAAAGAATTAGACATACATACATACATACCTACGCTCGAAAAACATAACCCTCCTACGGCAGGCGGGTAAAAAGAAAACCAGCGTGCAGGAATAAATAAACTTTATTTACATCTAAAAGAAAATCAAATACCTACTATATATTTTAGCTGTAAAAAGCAATGTCTTTGGTGTGAGATGTTCTAAATGATTCATCAAGATCTAATACTTTTGAATACAATGTTATGGGGATCCCCCACTGGAACTGTATGATAATAAATGCCTCACATATAGTTTGTCCCAATCGTTAGTCAGCCCTATATACTCGTTTTATTTTAACACTAGATTTAACAACGGTCAAACTACCACAACACATTTTTCAGTAATTCGAACATAAATTGGAAGAAAATAAATCTAATATGATTTAATAACATATATATAACATCAGCGTTAGCTATTATATTTTCTCACATAAGTTTACAATTTTAAACAATAAATATGTTTGTGTGCAAATTTGAACTTTGAATTTGTTTTGTAATGTTAAAATAAACGGTTTTTTTGTCGTAACTGTAAACTTTCACGACTTTAAAACATTGAGTAAAACCTAATGTTAAGTTTGGTTCATGATATCTCTAAACAAAATGTTATGCAAGAGAATATTAGGTCTAATGAATGGGGAAAACCATAAATCGGTACTTTTATTGTTTAGTGCTAAGGTAATGTACATAGAACAAACCACATTCAACCAATCAAAAGATGTAAAATTGTTATAGCAATCCTTTTCTATCATAGAAAATATATTTAGGGCTGCTATTCTAACTATCAATGATGTTCGATCGTAAATGGCCTGTTACTAATTTTCTGTTTTAGATTTCATGTACCTAGTTATCTTAATCATCAAAATGTGATCTCCATCTTCGTGTTAGATGATCAGCTGAACCAGTCTTTATGTGTACGCGGTGACTGTAGAATTATCGTTTTTGAAAGTTAAATATCTTAATTAGCACAAGCCCCATGACGGTGGCCGCCGCGACGCCGATGCCCGCCTTCCACCACGACGAGTTGTCTCCCGCGAAGCTCGCGAAGTGCTTCAAGTGTCTGTTGATGTTAAACATGTACTTTAAAATAAAACAACATACTTTATTCTTTGTAAAGTCCAGCCCTTACTCTATCAATGTTTTTATAGGATTACTTTCTTTTACTTTTCTACACTAATATTATAAAGAGGAAAGATTTGTACCTATTTTTGTATGTTTGTATGTTTGTAATGAATAGGCTCAAAAAGTACTGGGCCGATTTAAAAAATTCTTTCACCAATAGAATGCTACATTCTTCCAATTTGACATAGGCTACATTTCATTTTGAAAAAAATTAGGGATCCTTGGTAAAATTTGAACAATGTAACCGAAGGTCTAGAAAAATGAGTCTTAAAATGTCTTTCGTCGAATGCGCTGCCGAAACTATTAGCGATAGAACAAAATAATATACAACAATATTGAAGAACATCATAATGTCTACAAAAAACTCCGCGGTAGCATATGTCCAACTATTGTAGTTATGTCACTACAACAACTTTTTTCATTTTATAATTGTCTACCCCGTGCGAAGCCGGGACGGGCTGCTAGTATGATATATTTCTGCTCAATTCAGCTATATCTTTTTGATATTCGCTGTAAATTACCCAGCAATTGATTATGAAACATATAAGTTACAAGAGAAAGAATGTTACCGTCGTACACAAATACATGTAATTTTTTAATAAATACAGGGCAGGTGTCAATTCATGCTTTTAATAGATAAAGCGGTTAGTGTTTTGAATTATGTTATGAAACATACTCAGTGCATATCTTACCTGTGTTTGCTGAACAAAATCCAAGCAGCTTGAAATTGACTGACAAAGACAATTAAAATAACAGTCAGATCAAGTTATCATATAAGGTTTCAACTTAAATACATCACAATAGTAAATTTTTGGTTAGTAATAATTCTAGTAATATTAATAGTGAAGTGTATATTATATAGGTATCAACCTCGGATTTCAGTTACAGTTATGTAGTTAATATTTATTTGTTATACAAGGGTGCAAAGTTGTATTTTAGCCGCGAGAAATTGAAATACAAGCAAGCGAAAGGATTCAAGGAAGGAAGGCTATATTTAAACACGAGCGAAGCGAGTGGTTCTAAAATAGAATCCTGAGCGTAGCGAGTGTTTCAACACACGCGAAGTAAAATACATTTGCACCCGTGTGTAACACAAAACTTTTCACCTCACTGTAGCGCGGAAAGCGCGACATCCAAAAAAACAGCTCATAAAAATAAATACTCATCGCTGGAATCATAATTTTTTTTACGACATTATAACGTAAAACTCTGGAAGTTGTGTATTTTTATGTGAGTCGGAGTCGGTGAGAAAAAATTTGTTGACAATGTTGACATTTCTGACGATGCGTTTAGAAATTGCATCGACTCAACTTGTGAGTTCAGAATTATATTCAACATCATCATAAAAAAAATGTTTCTTATAGAATTTTATTAAATAAAGCTAAATTTGGTATTTATTTGGTATTTGGTATTCTCAAACCATTTATCATTTATTTAATGATAATTAATATAGAACGAACCATTATTATGAGCGCTTTACGTTTTGTTATCTGTCAAAAGCTACTTAAACACGCTCCACTCCAAGGTCAAATTACTTTCCCCACTAGTGGATAAAACGCGATTTTACCCGCTTCTATTAAAGGATAAAAGACAGCTTTCCGAGGTAGTGAGGGGAAAATAACTATTTTACTATCTGCTTACTACAAGAATCGATGCCTTGTCATCATTTAGCAAAAAAAAAACTTGCGAATTTTGCATGTTTTCTTTCGGCGAAATACCTCTATAGGGCAATTTTATTATTATTACAATTTGTGTTTGACAATATAAACAAGTTTGTTACACAATACAGGGTGATGTGATCAATCCAAATGGGTCAGTAGGGAGAAGTCAAAACCTATAAGAGATAGGGAAATTTGTTTTAGAAACTATGGCGTCGATTTTAAATGGATAAAAAATTCCATTCAAATCATAGTGAAATAAACGGATTACTCACGTACCATACGTCGGGCTAAATTTATATACGTGAGTGATCCGTTTATTTCACCATGATTGAGTCTCGCTGCAGTTTCATGTTAAAAATGGCATTTAATTTTTCTAACTCATTCATAACCGGGAATCGAACCCGGTCAAAATCTTTGTAAGCAATGTTATATAAATTTCGCAAGTTAATTCGTTGTTATTGTTGATGATTATGTATGAGAGTTAAAGAAAAATGCATTTATATTAAGTCTGAAATTGACGCCATGGTACCTAAGAACAAATTTCCCTATCTCTTATAGTTTCTAAATTCTCCCTACTGACCCTTTGGATTGATCACCTGTATATGGACGTTGTCAGGCGCACCTTGTCCCAGCTGCCAAGTTCCATCACATCACCGTACTACGACGATACCCAAAATAGCAATCTTGAAATATTCTAACGATACGGCAAAACAAAATATTTACAGAAACAATAAAGAGTATTATTGACACTGACAAGTATTACCAGTAATGGTTTTTAAGGGTAAAGCATCAAGTAAAGGTATTGTTGTCAATTGGCTAATCCGCTAATATACTAGAATACCGGTATTGATTATATTAGCGTTACACCTCATTTAAAACCGGTAGTCAGAATACTGGTAACGACCCCTGGAAGAGAGCAGTGCTAGGGGTTTCTTTAGAGGATAAAAGCCCCAATCATCAACAGTTATCCTAAACCGATTGATATGAAATTTTGCATACTTATATGTATAAGTCTGGTAACCATATGACAATCTGGTAGTGAAGTTCTGGTGGATTGGCCAGGATCGTCTCCGCAGGAGGGAACTCTTCAACGGTTAATGACATTGACTTGAAATTTGGTGTGGATACGTAAGTTGGATGACAATTAACACAAGTAAGTATTTATAGACAGCAAAAAGTACAGTCTGCAAAAAACTTGTACATAAAAAGATTTATTTTTAACAGAATACTTACAATATTTAAGTTAAGTTTAAGTACCTTGCAAAGGTTGGCATACTAGTACATAAATTAACCGAGTTAAAAGTTAAGAAATCGCGCTCTCCGAAGCCAAAGTGAAGCTGTGACGTTGGGAACACCAACAGCGTATAATCATAAACAAAACGAATTCACCCGAACACGAAACCAGTGCTCACATAATGGTATTCAGTCAGTTTATTAAAAAATATTGGACGCTTATTTTTTGCTTCTTAAAATTTATAAAAAAATAACTATATCATGAAACCGCTCAAAGTTCGGGAGTGGGGGATCGTGACGTTACTTCTGAGTATAGACATAGTAGAAGAACCTTTCCCACGGGCCAGGCAATGTCATAAACATTACAGGGGAAAGCTTTTCTCACTTTAACTATAAAAAGTGTTTATTGAATCAGGCGTTACTTTGCGGAGATCCATATTTATGAACTAAAAAACAATTACTTTGCTCACCCGCGACCACTAATGACAAATAGTTATATCTGTGCGGCAAATGTATGTAGTGGAGGCGAAGGTGTTGCATGGAAACATACATTTGCCCCACAGATATAACTATTTGTCATTAGTGGTCGCGGGTGAGCAAAGTAATTGTTTTTTAGTTCATATAAAAACTGTGCCAAGGCTTCATGCGGAACTTCAACATAGTATATCTTAATTTTTTTTTATTTATTAAGCAAAAGAAAAAAATCGTGTCCAATATTTTGTGATAATGTAAGCGAAGGACTAAATAGATTTTTCAGGCAACTATCCTATTCAGGAAATGTGTATACTTACGGAAAGGCGGCCATTGTGGTGAGTTTGACGAACACGTCGTGGCGGTTCTCGCGGACGTGAAAGGCTTGCGGCGGCAGCAGCTGGTACTTGCTGCAGAACACCTCGGGCTGCAGGATGTACTCCTGGCGCGCCAGCAGCGCGTCGCACTTGGTGCCCACGATCAGCACCGGGATGTGGCTCTCGGCGAAATATTTCTGAAATTATTGGAATTTGAATTCATCATCATCCTTAAGTGTTACTTGTTGGTAGAGTATGTTCCTACCATCTCTTCTATGAGCCAACTCCATGACCTCCTTGTACGACACGATACCGGTTGTTTCCCTTGACCTGGTCGATGCAGCTTTCCTTCTATAACGGTTTTCAAGCAGTTGTCGCATGTCGTATCAA
The DNA here is from genome assembly GCA_963691665.1 of Clepsis dumicolana. Lineage (NCBI taxonomy): Eukaryota > Metazoa > Arthropoda > Insecta > Lepidoptera > Tortricidae > Clepsis > Clepsis dumicolana. The sequence goes on along the minus strand of OY829509.1, from coordinate 8,138,756 downwards.
ACTACATAATACTAAAAAATACTACTATCCAAACAAATAGTAAAAAATATGAAAACAACCCTGTTTGACATCTCTTCAGGGTAAAACTTGGCATCTTGGAAAATTACTATACCACTTTTACGCATATGGGATAGAATTTCAGGACTGGCACTAGGGACAACATTGGCCTGTAACTTTTTGAAGTTAGTTATGCTTATAATGTAGGTATGAAGTTTGCTGTCTGCATCTGCTGGACGGTCCACGGGTTTTAACATGATACTACCGTAGACGTACCGTTGAGCAGAGCCGTTTGCGTTTCGCTACCATCGAAGCATGTAATCCCAGAGAAAGGAATACGGTTTAGTTTGAAACATGTCAGGCTATACTCGACTGCCATACGTCGTGGTCAGTTTATTCCACTATGGTCCACGGGTTATTGGTTCAAGCATAAGTGTCTTGTGCCTTAATTTGAGTCAGATAGTTAACAGACTTACAATATAAATTCTCGCGATGTACTCGAACGAGCGTGAGGCAGAGACGTCGTAGACGAGGCAGGCGACGTCGCAGTTGACCTCGTGGGGCTCCAGCGGGTCCGAGACGCGCGTGATCGGGATCTCCTTGAGCACGAGGCTCTTCTCCTGCCCGTACACCTGCACGGTGTTGATGCAGCAGTTGTCCGTGCAGTCGCCGCCGCCGCGTTCGTGCGTGCTCTGCTTTATTTTCTGTAATGATAAAGTTAACACATTCAGTGCCGGTAGCGCATTCGTTGCGTTTTTGGGACTTAAGCCTAGTGCCGTTGTCAAGGACTAAAGTAAAGAGTTGCAGGCATTTGAAAGCATGTGCGTTTACGGCACCTGAAGAAGTTTCAGGCCTGACTGCCAGCAGGGAATACGTTAAACTGCGTGATGTATGAATACCCTGGCTTTGCGATGGGCATTTGAGCATTGTATGAAATTTTAAATACCTAAATATTCAAATCGGTGTTGTAGATTGGGATCAGTCAACAACGTTCCGGACTTGCGCGCCGTGGGTTTCGAGCCATCATCTAATCATATTTGTGCTACTTTACGTAAGTCCGTTCAATTGAAAGTAGGATAGACGTACATGCGGACAGCGCCATCTATTGTTAAATAGTGGATCAAATGTATTTTTTTATGATTTCTGAAAAGTGCTTTAGAGACATCGTTTTATCTTCTCTTCTCTCTGCAAACTTCGGAGACAAGGGGGCTTAAAAAAAACTTTAAAATGTGAAAACAAAGTCCTTTCATATGATACCCCACTTGACCTAGTAACCTTGTACGTCAGAGGAGGCAAGTGAAACATACCGTAGTTAGATACACACTAATCTTCAGTTGAGCGGATAGATGGCGAGAGAGATTCAGACCTCGTGTTGCAATAAAAAACAATATATTTTTACTTAATTATTTTCTTTTTTATTCATTATCCAAAACTATTCATTTCAAACTTCAAGTCGATAGAATTAGTAGTTCCCAAGTTATCTCGGGAATCCCGACATAACTAGTTGTGACTGACAGACAGACAGACCGAGTCACACCGTAAGGGCTCCTTTTTATTACCTTTTGATTCGGAACACTAAAAATAGCCTTTAAACGTGTGATGTTACCTTCTGGGCTATGCCGAGGAAGCTTCTGCAGATGGAAGTCTTCCCACAAGACCTTGGTCCGATCACGTGGCATTGATACACGTTGCGGCTCGACTGTTTCTTGGCGATGTCGACTTTCTTCTCGCGGGTTACTGAAAACAGACTTACGGTTAGAATCGTCCCTGATTTGCGCGGCACGCACGGGAGCGGGCAGGTACCGTGGAAGACAGGGAGTGCTCATTAATTAAAATAAATATAGGTGCTCAGTAAAGAATCTGTGCGGGGCTAACCGAGCTTGCCGATACCACACCGCTATGTCAGGCACACCACCACAGATTACTTAATAGTAGTTACTTAATTGTCGCACGTGTAACCGCTCCGCACCGGATCTGCACCGCCACAACCCGAGCCGTACCGTATTCAGATTTTGTAAGAAACTCGCACTCATATCGGCATCGGAACAACATCGCCTCGCCTCGACACAAGCTGGGTGAACCGCAAACGGCGCGTGGGCAACTCGCAGTACTCGCGTTTACGTCGGGATGCCGTCACGTTTGCGCCTCGCCAACGGTTTGGGACGGGGCGCAGACTGCCAGTGGTCCCCCTGCGGGCCCCCGCCGACGCCCCACCGCTTGCTTCTATCGCAGTTTCGATTTGTTCGCCGCCAACCAGCCGCCGCCTCGCTTTAAACAGGCAGGTCCAGCCGTAACCGCGCTGACACCTCGGAGGTGCTGAGTCGTTTCCGTTACGTGCTTGCGTATGGTCGACACCTGGTTGACGGCGAGCCGGTGAGGTGAGGCGGCGCCGGTCCGGTGCCGAGCGGTTACGTGTGTGACAACCTTTAGTATGGTGCATGTGGGCATTTTAAACTTAGTTCTGTTGGAGCCGGATGTAAAAGGACGATTAACTGTAAAATTTTACAGATGCAAAGCCTTTTAGTTTGTGTGGCCTTAAGCATTGGCGTTTGTGTCGTGCGCTACCAAAGAAGGGACTAAGAATTATTGCGAAACATGTCGGGCTACGCTACACTTACATATTTTGCTTTCTTGCAGGATAGGAATAGGATATTATGGAAAAAAATACGCTGCTATGCTACTGCCTACTGTATTACTAGCAAGGTATTCCAATTAATACATCTCGGTGATTAAAGCATTTTTACATAAGGTATTATATTATATGTATGTACTATAGTAGTATGAAACATGATAAGTTTTTGAGACTTTGGAATTCTAATTAGTTACGTACACGCGCTAAAAACCGGAAATAAAGAGATTGCAATGTCTAAAAGTAGTCAAAATATTTATAGTTTGTTGGTATCAATATTATATTTTGCGAGTGCCCATGCTTGGCTTTCAATATTCCAAATATTTATAGTTTGTTGGTATCAATATTATATTTTGCGAGTGCCCATGCTTGGCTTTCAATATTCCAAATATTTATAGTTTGTTGGTATCAATATTATATTTTGCGAGTGCCCATGCTTGGCTTTCAATATTCCAAATATTTATAGTTTGTTGGTATCAATATTATATTTTGCGAGTGCCCATGCTTGGCTTTCAATATTCCAAATATTTATAGTTTGTTGGTATCAATATTATATTTTGCGAGTGCCCATTCTTGGCTTTCAATATTCCAAATATTTATAGTTTGTTGGTATCAATACTATATTTTGCGAGTGCCCATGCTTGGCTTTCAATATTCCAAATATTTATAGTTTGTTGGTATCAATATTATATTTTGCGAGTGCCCATGCTTGGCTTTCAATATTCCAAATATTTATAGTTTGTTGGTATCAATACTATATTTTGCGAGTGCCCATGCTTGGCTTTCAATATTCCAAATATTTATAGTTTGTTGGTATCAATATTATATTTTGCGAGTGCCCATGCTTGGCTTTCAATATTCCAAATATTTATAGTTTGTTGGTATCAATATTATATTTTGCGAGTGCCCATGCTTGGCTTTCAATATTCCAAATATTTATAGTTTGTTGGTATCAATATTATATTTTGCGAGTGCCCATGCTTGGCTTTCAATATTCCAAATATTTATAGTTTGTTGGTATCAATATTATATTTTGCGAGTGCCCATGCTTGGCTTTCAATATTCCAAATATTTATAGTTTGTTGGTATCAATATTATATTTTGCGAGTGCCCATGCTTGGCTTTCAATATTCCAAATATTTATAGTTTGTTGGTATCAATATTATATTTTGCGAGTGCCCATGCTTGGCTTTCAATATTCCAAATATTTCCAATATTAATAAGTTGCAAACACTGAAATAACAAATCGTGTGGAGAGATATTTCACTGTTCCTTTCAAACAGCAACATAAAAAATTACAAAAATGAGAAGAACTAGCTGAAAGAAACACATTCCAATAAATTACTTACTATGAATAGCAGCTTTTTGTGACTCGTTTTCAAGGAAGTTGAAGCCTAGGTAGGCTAAATAGGCACTTGTATTCTGCAGATCCAGCAGTGTCATTAGAGTCCAGCGACACATCCAGCCTTGGAGAGTTAGATATCCCTGGGAAAATTGATATTGCTTAATAATTTGACTATCATTAATGTAATGCCAAACTTAAGGGTTTTTCACTCGACGGTAATTGCCTGATGTTAAAATAAATCAATTTCGTGGTATTACTTAAACAAGGTTTTAAAAATACTAGTGATAAACAAATGCGTTATTTATTATTACTGCTATATTGAAATTTAACAATAAATAAATAACCTAACTAACTTAAATTTAAAAACAGTAAACTCGACTGCAATTTTGGGAAACAAATATACAAGTTACAATTTGCAAGCGGAAGTCTCGTTCTATCACCTTTTGTTAAACACTTCCGCTTGTAAATTGTAACTTGTAGCTTTATAAAACACGGCCCTGGGTACCTAATTTGGGTGGCCGTATTTTTGTATTAAGTGCCACACAAATTACACCATATAGGTCTACAGTTTGAAAATCCACCCGGCATTGAGCGCTGTGCGACCTGAATTACTCTTTATTGCTGCGTAGCAAGAGTCGCTAATTACTGAAATAAATTGGCGGAGTCTGTTTTCTGTCCTTGTACTATTATGTATTCTGTGACCTTACTGAAAATACGTGGCTTGGCCTTTTCGCTACCGACACATGGGCGCATGGGCGTAAGGTGAAAATTTTATTCACTCATAGTGAAATAAAAACGGATCACTCACGTATGTAAGTTGAGTTTAGCCCGACATGTTTCGGACTAATTCGTGGTCGTGCGCCCCCAGAGGAAGGACTACGAATTTTATATTCCGTTTTTATTTCACTATGATTGAGTCTCACGGTAGTTTTAATTTATTCACTGTTCATTAGTTTTCTGTTATTATAAAACAATTCTTGTAGTAACAGCCAATCCACATATTTTGACTAAGGTGTAGAGTTTGTGAAGCCAGGGCTTTTTTGATAACTTCTCGTCTTGGCAACATTTTACATGAAAATGTTTTTGGTGGGATTTTTTTTTGCAAATTGCTTAAGCTATATTTTGTTAATTTTTTGGGTTGTATATCTATCTTAATTATCTTTTAATTCGTAACATAATAATAATAATAATATTATAATAAGAAGTCCGTATACTAGTATAATTTTCGGGTCCATATTGGCTCACCGAAAATTCACTACCCGATTTTTTTCTCTTACTACCGATTTGTATTTAGAATGATCAATCTTCCGAAAGTTTTAATTTTTCATGTTCGTTTTGTGCGGGGGTCGCAGTTATAACCTAACCTATATTTCTGGTAGCAATTAGTTTTGTGCACAGGCAAGGGGTTCAAGGGCGAGTCAAGGGGTTTCCGCTCTGGGGGGTCACAAAGTAACTAACGAACCTACCCAAGTGGTTGTACGAATCAGTGTAGGCAGTTACGAGGGGCGGCTGAAAAGTAATCTACCTAACAATGAAACAAAAGACTCGTGGCAATTTTTTTTTTATTTTTCTATATAGTCCCCTGCTAGTAAAATGCACTTATTAAATTTTTCAAATATTGAATTTAAACCATTAAAAAAAAAAAGTTTCGGTTTGTCGTCAAAAAAGTCAGTAACCGCAGCCTTCATTTCGTCATCGGTCATAAACCTTCGTCCCCTGAGGTCTTTCTTGAGAAGTCTAAACAGAAAATAGTCACAGGGGGCTAAATCTGGACTATAAGGGGGGTGGTCAATGGTTTCGAAGCCATTGTCTTTAATTGCTAGCTTCGTTGTGCGCGCGGTATGCACTGGTGCGTTATCGTGCAAAATCAGAATTCCTTTGCTTAGTTTACCTCGCCGTTTTTCTTTTATTGTCTCTCTTAGTTGATATAGTAACTTTGAGTAATAATCAGCATTCATTGTAGTTTTCTTAGGTAAATAATCTATGAGCAAAATCCCTTCTGTGTCCCAAAAGATTGTAGCCATAAGTTTACCTGCCGATGGACAGACCTGGAATTTCCGAGGCGGCTTCTCATCCTTAAATTTCCACTGTAACGACTCTTGCTTACTTTCCGGGTCCCATTGTCGAATCCAAGTCTCATCACATGTTACAATTCTAGAAATTATTTCTTCCTCTTTCCCTCGACTCATGTCCAAAAACTCTTCGCAATATTTGACACGCCTCTCCATGTCAAATGCAGTCAACATTCTGGGGACCCAACATGCACTAACCTTGGACATGTTCAAATGCTCATGAATTATTTCATCGACTCGCTCTTTACTGACGCCCACATCTCTAGCTATCTCCCACTGCTTCACTCGTCGGTCCTCTGATATAATTTTTTTCACCCTGGCTACATTTTCATCAGTGACGGCCGAAACTGGTCTTCCGCTACGAGGATCATCTTCCAGGCTCTCACGACCTAACTTAAACTGCTTTGACCAAAACTTTATAACAAATTCGGAAGAACACGAACTGCCAAACACACGTAACATACGCTGTCTGATCTCCAAAGGCGTATTCCCTGCTTTAGTCAAAAACTTAATCACCGCACGCTGCTCGATTTTATCCATTTTCACTTTTTCTACCGACATGTTTGAAACAATTGTAGGAGACAAATAAACGTGATGCAATAAACAAATGAATGTAATACATTTTGAAAATAGAATAACAAACGAATATAAATCCATACCAGCCAGCATTATTTTTGTATATATTTCTGACCAAGGAGAGTACTTATCAGCCGCCCCTCGTATGCGCGAAAACAATATATGATCATGAAAAATAGTATAAGAAACGATTATGGTGAGAAAATGTATGAAAACAAATAGTAGTATAATAAATTTTATGTTTTCAAACATTACGAAGTTAAATGATTCGGGGTTGAGAGCGTTCGGAACAGATTAGTTATGATCAGTGATCATTATGATGAAAAATTGTATGACGAACATTTTCGGACTTCCTATAATCGATATTGGAAAATTCGGTGAACTTTGGCGCACCCATAATTTTCAGATCTCTAGCACAGAATACATAATAGTACAAGTATCTCTAGCATGAAATTACGTTTCTATGGGTGAACACACATAAAATTTCCATCTCCTAATTATCCTGAAATACGCATTTTATTATTTATGATAAGGAGTCCCTATATTAATTTTCAGACTTGTTGTTTGTGTACAAACTAGCTTGCATACCAAATTTCAGCTTTCGAGTACTTCAGAAAGTGCCCTAAGAATTCTGATGATCATCAGTGAATCAGTGACGAAATCGGGTTTCTTTAGATATCAATAAAATCTAAAGTATATGAGCTATGCAATTGAAACTATATGTTTAATGAGTCCACTATTGACATCACATAACAAGAATTTTGTTTATCTGGTATAATTCAAACCCAAGTTATGGAAGTTCAGAAAAACGATGAAGAGCTTCAAGAAAAGGTAGCTCTAGGTCCTTGCGCTTCACTTGGCTCATCTTGGCGGGGGCTATACTGTGCCCCCTGATTAAGTACACCAACCTTTTCATTAGTAGGTACAGTGTATCGCAAGTTATGCCAAGGGATCCGTGGGCAACTGGAGAAGACATTCTTTAATTCTGTGGGATTGAGCATGCCATCCTTGTCTCTGTCATACTTTTCAAACACTTGTGTCAGGAACTGTTGGCCTTTGTATGAAAGTTCTGAGGAGCAGCCTACAGGTACTTTGATGCTGCAAAAAGGATCAAAACATTTTAGTACCTAATAGAGATTTTTTTACTTGAAAAACAAAAACATTATTATGGAAAGTAATCTTACTTTGCATATAAGTAACTGTGCATTAATTCTAAGGACTCATCATATCCAAACTTGCGGAGGACTGTCCATGTCGTTTCATTCCTTCCCCTTTGAATAAACAAACAGTGCAAAAATATAAATCCCTTTATTGTGATGCAATCATTTTCTATTCCTCCTGATATGTTCTGCGCAATTACAGATTTTACTTCATCTAAAACCTATAAAAAAGGAATTGTTTTTACATCTTTTATGTATCAGAATACAGGAAATAACAAACTTTCTTATTTAAGTTCATTTACCTACCTGTAATTGAAGAGGAGTGTCAAAGCATTTTTTTTGGAAAATAGTTATTTCATAGTCATCCATGAGCCCATCTCCATCCAGGTCACAAATTCTAAATATTCTTGAAAGGGCTTTTTTACATTTTTCTGTCAACTAGAATACAATAAAATAACTGTTGGCAATGAAGTGATAATTGAACTGTTCTAGATACATAGATGACTCTTACATTTGAACTAATAATAAATATGACAAGTGGATAGTGGAACAAGTTCTGCAGTAATTTCAATGTTTAAAATAATTCTTTACCTCTTGTTCTTCAATACTGTAGATGGGTGTGATAGGGTGCAGCACTGCTTTCTGTGCATTGTAAAACATTTCAGAGACATTTGTCAGTGTTTTTGCAGAACATTCTATGCAACGGTCTACTTCTGGATATTCTTCTGCTATATCCCAAATATTCTATAGATGAAAAACAAATAACCTAAACATTATTTTTATACTCTGAAGGACATTTATTTACAGAATTGGATGCAAACTTACATCAATAACAGAGTAGTCTATCAAGTCTATCTTGTTTCCAACAAGAATTACAGGCTTTCTGTGGTCATCTGGGCAGTTTTCTCTCACAAAAGGCAGCCAATATGAGGCAATTTTATTCAGAGTTTCTTGTTTTTCAACAGAAAACACTATACATATAACATGGGCTTTTTCAATTTCTTCACCCACTTGTTCTAATGATTGTTCTGCCACTAAAAATTTAATAACATGTTTAAAGATTGTTCTTATTTCCCTATTTCAAATAAATCCTACATAAGGATATGAGTAGGTACTTACTGCATATGTCCACGATATTGGTTGGCACTTGCTCCGGGGTAACATCAGCAGGAATAGTGATTTCTTCAGCTTTAGGCGGCACATGGTCTGAAAACTCTTCAGTCACCAAAGAAAGAATTAGCGAAGTTTTGCCTACTCCAGGTTCTCCAAGAAGAAGAATACGAACTGTGCGGGGAACCGACTCGAATACCATGGTGACGCAATGCTATTATACGTTAAAAGGCATTTTCATTTGTTACATTTGACGGTCATGGTCAATAATATTATGTAAACAATATTTTAATTTACTTTACTCCAACACCGGAATCACAAATTCTATTCTCTGACCTTTCAGGATCCTGACTTAGACTTAACCACACCACAGATAAAATAGTTTAGTTTACAAAACCAAAATAATAGATCAAAAAAATATGCAGAGTATCCACAGATAGGGCAAAAGTAGTAAGGATCTGATTATTCTGAATAACGTTTTTCCATCTTTCTTAAACTAAATAAATACAGTGCATCCAACATTCAAAGCCATTTTAAAGTAGTTGTGAAGTGACGCCTTAATTAGTTTATTTGAGTCAGGCTTATACACGCTCGCTCATGTGCTCGTGTTTTGTTTTCTTTGTGGGATGGATGAAAAAAAAATGTTTTGACTGTCACGTCACTGTCATTGTCATGTGAAGTGAAAAACGTAGTGGTTATATGCTCGTAGCGTAGTGATTATATTATTCTCACATTATTCTCTTCTCTTTGATGCTCTTTAATTAGATGATTTGCAAGCAATGGCAAATAATTAATATAATATTTGTGATCTTTCTTCATGCCGCGGTAATGTAATAGTGCAAAAATGGGCGAAATAGGTCCGGAATGGGAAAAAGGCCTAAGGGAGCCGGTGAAAACTTTAGAGGTTAGTGTAAATGTTGATATTTTTAGACATTTAGCTTGAATTTTTGATATTAAGCTCTTTCTGTTTATGTTTATGTTGTCTTAGTGTCTGTTATTGAAGAGCATTCACTTGTTATTTACGTGATGAAATATGACTAACTTGAATACATATGTTCCAGGACAAATGGAAACTAGTTCCTTCCTTCCTACAAGTTAAAGGTCTTGTGAAGCAACACATTGACTCCTTCAATTACTTTATTAATGTAGAAATTAAGAAAATAGTCCAGGCCAACGAAAAAGTGTTTTGTGACTCTGACCCATTGTTTTATGTGAAATATCTCAATGCGTATGTTGGAACTCCGGACTTGGAGGAAGGGTTTAATGTGACAAAGCCTACAACTCCCCATGAGTGTCGGCTCAGGGACATGACATACTCCGCACCAATAACTGTGGACATTGAATATATTAGGGGCAACCAAAGAGTTATCAAAAACAAACAGCTGATTGGCAGGTAAATTGAAAATATATCTTTGTACATAAAGTTTTGTACTGAACCAACATGCAAAATTAAATTCAAATTTTACCATAATTTTGCTATTGCACAGTTAAAATGACAAAAATATTTTCTTCATGTAGAAATAAAAAATATTTTCATTCTTGCTTCAGAATGCCACTCATGTTAAGGTCATCAAATTGTGTGCTAACAAATAAGTCCGACGCTGAATTAGCACATCTGAATGAATGCCCTCATGATCCAGGCGGTTACTTCATCATAAGAGGTATCATTATATTCAGTATTGTTCACTTCAAATATGCACTGCTTACTCCAGTAAAAACATGTATAGATTTTTAACAGCAAGCTGTAAAGATATGGATCCACAATCGAAACCCCTGTGACACAAGCCCATGTGTTGCAAATGTCACCACTGACTGACGCACTGCTTTGGTCATATTTTTCCCTGCCCACCATAGACCCTATTTGATGGAGCCATTTTTTTTGGCTTAGTTAAGCTTCCATATATATTATTATTTGTAGATTTTTGAATACATTACCAGCAAATAAAATATTTTTACCTTAGTACTTTGCTAGGGTATGTAGTGACTTTTTGACATGATAAAGTGCATGTAATTAATTTAATTGCCTTTTAGGGTCCCATACCCAAAGGGTAAGATATGGGACCCCACTAAGACTCCACTGTCTGTCCTTTGTCTGTCTGTCCGTCTGTCACCAGGTTGTATCTCATGAACCGTGATAGTTAGACAGTTGAAATTTTCACAGATTTCTGTTGCCCCCATAACAACAAATATGAATACAGTCGGGTAAAAACAGAATAAAATAAATATTTAAGTGCGGCTCCCATACAACAGACATGATTTTTATAGATAACTAGCTGTTGCCCGCGACTTCGTCCGCGTAGATGTCGGTTATCGCTATCCCGCGGGAACTATATAATTTTCCCGAATAAAAAGTAGCCTATGTTATTCCTCAATATTCATACTATCTTCTTACCAAATTTCATCTAGATTGGTGCAGCGGTTTTCCCGTGAAGAGGTAACAAACAGAGAGACAGAGAGACAGAGTTACTTTCACATTTATAATATTAGTTAAGATGGTACAGAACCCTTTGTGCGCGAGTCCGACACGTGCTTGGCCGGTTTTTACTTTACTATTGCTCATTCATATACTCATAAGAAAATAGGGTCCACTAAGTATTTTGGTTCTTACATAAAATTTATATTATATTTTGAAAATAACAGTAATATACAAGGCTTTTGTCTTTATTTAGGCTAATAATCATTTATTTTGTAGTCATTTGTTTCACTTATTTCAATACACTCTAATTAATATAGCATGTAGCAATCAAAATACTTAGTGGCCCCTATTTTCTTGTGACTATTAAAGTATAAATAACTAATGCTAATTATGTACTTTTAATCGCTCAGTTCAGTACTTTGTTTATTTTGTATTAAATTTCAAATATTTCCTTGTGTTTTTAATTTTCACAGGTCAAGAAAAAGTTATATTAATTCAAGAACAGTTATCCAGAAACAGAATGATTGTGGATGAGTTCAAAGGAGCTATACAGTGTCAAGTTACGAGTTCCACCCATGAAAAGAAAACTAGAACCATTGTCATTTTGAAGAATTCTAAATATGTTCTCAGGCACAATGCATTATCAGATGTAAGTTCATTTAATTGAGAGACATGATTAACACACACAGCTTACGCCCCGCGGCTTTGCCCTGTGAAATATTACAAAATGGGCTAATTCCCTATCCCTTTTGAATTTCGAAAAATCCCTTCTTAGGTGCACCTCTAGAATACTTAGGTAAGGTATATGTTTGCCGAATTTCAAGTCTCTAGGTCCGGTGGTTTAGGCTGTGCGTTATCTGTCAGTCAGTCAGTCAGTCACGGTACTGTTTTATAGGTATAGATAAAGAAGATGCACTACTTAAAAATTTAAAGGCATCAAATGCATGTTTGGTGTGTAGGTCTGCACTGTCTCTTGCTCTGGATGTTACACTTTGGTAACCAATTATGTCTGTTCATTCCTTGCTTTGTTTAATGTCGCAATCACCACACTGCAGTAAACTTAGCAAACTTATGAATTATGATCCATTGTAATTGTTTCAGGACATCCCCATTGCAGTGGCTTTTAAAGCAATGGGCATTTGTAGTGATCAAGAAATAATGCAACTGGTTGGTACAGATGACGCCACTGTCAAGAAAATGGCTCCATGCATTGTGGATTGCCACAATCTGAAGATATTTACTCAAAACCAAGCACTTGCTTATGTAGGCAGTAAATTAAAAGTGAAAAGGTAAATTATTTTAGACCATAGCAGGCAAAGCAACAACTACATACCTAATAGGCTATTGCTGCAGTCAAACATGAACTGAAATTTTGTACTTTCCTTATGGTTTATTTGTGATATAATTTTCAGCCAAATTTCTTGCCACACATTTTTCTTGACAATTTTTTTCACAGAATAAATATCTTAATATTGACTGTTCAACTAAAAATTATGTAACATTGTCTTATTGTGTCTCCCATATTGCTATTGCTGTGACAGTCTCATCATCATCATGTAAGCCGAAACACGTCCACTGCTGGACAATAGGCCTCCCCCAAGGCTCTCCACTCAGACCGGTCTTTTGCTGTACGCATCCACTGCGGTCCCGCGATCTTTACCAGGTCGTCGCTCTATCTTGTTGGAGGCTTACCGACAGCTCGTCTCCCGGTCCGTAGACCCCATCTGATCCCATCGGCCATCAGTCCTGCGAGCAATGTGCCCCGCCCACTGCCACTTAAGTTTCGCAATTCTTAGGGCTATGTCGGTAACCTTAGTTCTACTGCGGATATCATCTTTTCTGATTCTATCCCGCAGAGAAACCCCGAGCATGGCCCTCTCCATCGCCCTCTGAGTGACTTTGAGCTTCCTTATGAGGCCCATCCTTAGCGCCCACGTCTCAGATCCGTAAGTCATCACTGACAACACACTGGTGAAGACTTTTGACTTCAAACACTACAGTAATTTGGAGGATAAGACACTGCGAAGCTTCCCGAACGCTACCCAGCCGAGTCGGATTCGACGAGTTACCTCTTTCTCGAAGTTGGACCTACCTAACTAGACCGTTTGTCCTAGGTAGACATAGTCGTCAACGACTTCGAGCGCAGAGCCTCCGATTATTACGGGAGTTGGCACAACATGGACATTGACAGTTTGAAATAAAATAAACACCACACATTGCATAAATTTCCAACATTTTATTCTATCAATGTTTTCAATTTACAGGTTTCCAACAGCAAATTCAAAATCACGGACACCGATAGATGAGGCTCGCGATTTATTAGCAACCACCATCTTAGCCCATGTCACTGTAGAAAATTTCAACTTTTACGTCAAAGCAATTTATTTGGCAATCATGGTGAAGAGAGTCATTGAGGCAGAGACGAATAAAGCGGCTATTGATGACCCTGATTACTACGGGAACAAGAGGCTCGAGTTAGCGGGCTCCTTACTAGCACTCATGTTTGAAGACCTTTTTAAAAGATTTAACTGGGAATTGAAATCCATTGCTGACAAAATTATACCAAAAGTGAAAGCGGCTCCATTTGATGTAGTCAAACACATGAGGCCAGATTTGATAGCAAATGGGCTGTTTACAGCTATATCTTCTGTAAGTTTCTTCATTAAAATCGAGAACAGTTTTTTTTTTTACACTTTTTCTTTTGGGTTTAGACTCAAACCAAACCAATACAATACACCAACCAACCAAGCCAATACTTTAATGAAATATTTCAATTATTTTAGGGTAATTGGACGATCAAAAGATTCAAAATGGAAAGGCACGGCGTAACTCAGGTTTTGAGTCGTCTGAGTTACATATCTGCTTTGGGGATGATGACAAGAGTAAACTCCCAGTTTGAGAAAACGAGGAAAGTGTCCGGGCCTCGGTCATTGCAGCCTTCTCAGTGGGGCATGCTGTGTCCGTCTGATACTCCAGAAGGCGAAGCTTGCGGTCTGGTCAAGAATCTGGCTCTGATGACGCACATAACCACTGAATGCTCAGAGCACCCCATTGCAAGGCTGGCTTGCAACGCTGGCGTTGAAGATGTGAGACTCCTTGGTGGAGAAGAAATTAATCATCCTGCTGTGTATATGGTTTTCTTGAATGGTAAATTTTGATATTTTAGAACACTATCAACTCTGCTTTAGTCTGCATTTTATTTGCGATCATGTCATTAACAGGTAGACAGTTTTTCTTTTTTTCGGTTTTTTACTTCAGGTAACATACTCGGAGTTTCGAGACAATACAAAAAACTGATCAGAGTGTTCAGAATGTTTAGAAGACGCGGTCTGATCTCGGCATTTGTTTCTATCTACCCCAACCACAATCAACGGACAGTGTACATATGCAGTGATGGCGGTAGACTGTGCCGCCCATACATTATTGTAGTGAAGGGCCACCCTTTGGTCCAACAGCATCACATCAATGAGCTGAACCGGGGCATACGGAAATTTCAAGATTTCCTTAATGACGGCCTCATTGAATACTTGGATGTGAATGAAGAAAACGACAGTCATATCGCAACGGAGGAGATCGAGATCGATCCGTACGTCACCACGCATTTGGAAATAGAGCCGTTTACGATTCTGGGCGTCTGCGCCGGCCTCGTGCCGTATCCGCACCACAACCAGAGTCCCAGAAACACGTATCAGTGTGCCATGGGAAAACAAGCTATGGGTATTGTTTTTTTTTTCTTTTTGCATGTGTAATATAAATTGCATTGTCTATTAACAGTATGTCTAATGTATTGTCTATTCGCGTCTCAATTTATTTTCAGGGACTATTGGCTACAATCAGAAAAACAGAATAGATACCCTTATGTACAATTTAGTGTATCCTCAATGTCCAATGGTGAAGACGAAAACTATTGAGTTGACCAATTTTGACAAGCTCCCCGCCGGCCAGAACGCTACCGTGGCTGTTATGAGTTACAGCGGCTACGATATCGAAGACGCCTTGATCCTCAACAAAGCTTCCATCGACAGGGGATACGGCCGCTGCCTCGTTTATAAAAGTGCTAAAACCACCATGAAGAGGTACAGTAACCAGACGTCAGACAGAATATTAGGCCCTTCAAGAGACGCAGCAACTGGCAAAGTTATCAGAGCACATGAGGTTCTCGATACTGACGGAATTGCCTCGCCAGGAGAGATGGTCGAAAACAGACAAGTCTTAATCAACAAACAGATGCCTCCTGCCACAATTAATCCAGTAACTCAGGGCCAGCCTCAGCAAGTTGAATACAAGGACGTCCCCATCACCTACAAAGGTCCCGTCGAGTCTTACGTTGAAAAAGTGATGGTATCTTCAAACTCGGAAGACGCTTTTCTTATCAAGATATTGCTTCGGCAAACTCGAATTCCTGAGATTGGGGACAAATTTAGTTCTCGTCACGGGCAGAAGGGCGTGACTGGGCTGATCGTGCAACAGGAAGACATGCCTTTCAACGACAGAGGCATTTGTCCCGACATGATCATGAACCCTCATGGTTTCCCCTCAAGAATGACAGTTGGAAAAACCATAGAGTTGTTAGCAGGAAAGGCAGGGCTGATGGAAGGCAAATTTCATTACGGTTTGTTACGATTTGATTTTATTGCTTTTCTTTATAAAATATTACTTACATTTCATTGACTTTATTTGTAAATCTTTACAGGCACTGCTTTCGGGGGCTCTAAAGTTCGCGATGTCTGCCAGGAACTGGAGAAACATGGGTTTAACTATCACGGAAAAGACATCTTCTACTCGGGCCTGACTGGGGAGCCTCTCGAAGCTTACATTTATTCTGGACCGGTACGCTTGATTTGATTTCGCACATTTACAGAAATAAAGAGTTTTCTTTAAGAAACTGGAAACGATTGGATTAAAAAATAGGTTAGGAGCGCTAGATCGCCCTACTATGCGAATTTGAACTAAATACGCACTTCCGCTGTGAATTGAACTGAAATATTTTTATTGCGAGAATACGAGTTACTAGTTACATAACAAAGACTGCGTTTTGCCTCATAGCCTCATAGTTTTGATATTACATATAAAAGAGATGCAAGTAGACATGAAAAAAAAAACCGCCGAAAATGAAGCGCAGAAAAGGCTACATTTGTAGTCTATGGCCTCGGTCGCTCTCGAATAAGGTCCAAGCTTACGTGCAAATGTCAAAATGTTCAGAACAACTTTTTCGATTGTTTTGTGAGCATATGACGTATCTTCACTTATAATATTATTGCTCATAGCAAGCAAAAATGTAACAAATGGTGCAAATGGCAAATAATTGTGTAATGAGGGCTATGGCGAGTCAAAAATCCGCTAGGTTCGCTAGTGTCGAGTGGGGTCTATTTGTTAATTGTCTCTTATTGGTGGAGAATGACAGATAGACCCCACTCTACACTAGCCATCCTAGCGTATGTTTGACTCGCTGTATCCTTCATTGGCTCTTGTCAAGTCTATTATACGTAGATAATTTTCATCAATGACCGCACCTTGTAGGAACGTGACATGTCTAAACCATGCATTTTGTGATAGGTGTACTATCAAAAGCTGAAGCATATGGTGCAGGACAAGATGCACGCGCGCGCGCGCGGGCCGCGAGCCGTGCTGACCCGCCAGCCCACAGAGGGGCGCTCGCGCGACGGCGGCCTGCGCCTCGGGGAGATGGAGCGCGACTGCCTCATTGGATACGGCGCTAGGTATTATTGGAAAATCTATTTCGTCATGAAAAAGCCATTTCTTCTTTAAAACACCCATTTCTTAAAACTTCGTCATCATCACTTTTCTTATAACGTCAATTTCTAAAAACAACTGTCTCTTAACTAATACGTTTGTTCCTTCGATCAATAATTACAGGTAGATGTCGGGTTAGAGCATCGAAAGCGGCTCGGTAAATAACGGCTCACTTGTATTGGGTGTGCTCTTATTTATTGCACGTTATTTTAACAGCTTAAGGATCACATTAGATCTAAATAGTCAATAGCAAACTGAAACTAGAACGGTGTCATATTTATTTTTACCAGGGGGGTGTCACTCCGCAGTTTAGGTACGTTCGGCCGCGCTTCTCTCGAGGACGGAATATGGCGGTCGGTTGCGCTCGGTTCGCGTCGTGAATAATTTATGTGACGAAACGAATCGTGAACGGAACGAACAAACGAACGATTGACTTCTAAACGATCTAATAATTGGTGTAAAAAATACTGTTGTGTTTACGGGTGTCTTAATAAAAGGAAGAACTAGGAATCCGGTTCCGGAAGATGTTGCAAGAGTTATTCGGTGAAGGAAAACATCGTGAGGAAACCCGCAAAATCCTGCGAAGCGTGTCAATGGCGTGTGTGAAGTTCCCAATCCGCACTGGGCCCGCGTGGGAACTATAGCCCAAGTCCTCTCATTCTGAAAGGAGGCCTGTGCCCAGCAGTGGGACGTAAAAAAGGCTGGTGATGGACCCCGAGTCGCACATACTGCACCTCCCATGAACTCCCCGCGTGCACTAGTCGTCACTTGTTTGCGTAAACAACACTCGATAATATTGTTAAGTATATTATAATTATGTTTATTTTTTCCTTTAGATTCTTACGTCATAAATTAATCATCCTTAGGAACAGACAGACATGTTTCGCCACTTTCGCCAATACAAAAATAAAATCTGCAGTATGTTCTTATGTAACGAGTCAACAACAATAGCGCATACAACAGTGACATATAAGCTTCTCCCGGTTTTCGTTCACTGTTCATGCATAAGCTGTACCTTTGTCTTCTGTATACTGTAGCTGTATAATCTTAGATAAGTAAATATCAGGCTAACAAAAGTCAATTTTAGGTTAGAATTGTTGACCAAGACTAATTAGTATAAACTGGTTTTATCTCCCTAGCATGCTGCTAATGGAGCGTCTGATGCTGGCCTCGGACGCGTTCTCGGCGGACATCTGCGGCGCGTGCGGGCGGCTGGCGGCGCGCGCGTGGTGCCACGCCTGCCGCTCCTCCGCCGCGGTCTCGACAGTGGAGATGCCTTACGCCTGCAAGCTACTGTTTCAGGAGTTGGCTTCTATGAACATTGTGCCTAAACTCACGCTTAAGAAGTATTGTTGACACCCGCCATGTTGGATTGATAACCAGTTTTGTTATTTATTGAATCTTGAAAAATGCCGCTGCTATATATTTATCCGGGACTTTATTTTGTTCCTAAAGCATATAAATGAAGTGTAGATATTTTTATGTTAGAGCGAGAACGGTTTGTCTGTTGCTCACTGTAGTTTGTGTACTTTGACGCTTAGCGCGACAATGTTGCAGACGCTAACTAAGGCCACGTGAGGTGACTTGAATATGTATAGATACTGAGTCAAGAAACCCGCTCCTTCTTAGACTCAAAGCACGGATGCATCAATTTCTACATGGTATTAGTGATCATATATTATTGTTACAATAACTAACTCTTAATAAAGTGGGTTCGCTAAGTTTTGTTTTTGACAATTAATACGTAGCCGTTCGAGTTCAGATCGGAATGTATAACCTTGGTAATGGTGCCCTACATCAACACAAATCGACGTCCCAAGCTCGCTCTACTAGCTACACCCCTCTCCTTTCAACATGTAAGAAAGAGACAGACAAGACGTAACGTTATGAACGCTGATAAAACTTTTCGTAACCAATAAGATTGAAATAAAAACAAATTAATAAAAAAAATATTTTTTATTTACCGCTTACATTTATGACATGATTCGCAACATTTTACTTGACGCCTTCGTAAAAATAAACAACCCCCACATTACAAAGAGTAGGAACATATAAAATAGACCACCGCAAGAGAAGAAAACTCTTAGAATCATATAACCTATAATAAGCCAGCCGACGAAAGCGTGGGAGCCCAACCGTCTCAAAGACAGTCGCGGCGGCAAGTTTTGGCTCACAATGCTCTGGCGGTTCGACGCGTCTCGCATGTAAGTTTGGATAGTGCATGGCTTCTGCAATACTTCGCGCGCAACATACCCCCAAAAGTTATCTCTGTTCCACAGACTTGAGAATTCGTCTTGATACTGAAACAAAAAGTAAAAAATTGCATTCACTCCCAATTTACTAAATGTGCTTAGCTTACTATGTAGTTATGCGTGCTTACCAATTCATTCAGTCTACTTGCTATTTGATATAGCATCCTCACCAGGATAGTGCTCTCGTATGTCGTTATAGGCATTAAGTCTGGATCGCCTAGGTAGCGAATGCTTCTAGATTTGTCACGGAGCTGAAAACATACCATGATGAAGATAGTTGCAGGATTGATTATTATTTTAATGTTTTAACTTATTTTAAGTGTATGCTATGGACCAAAGCGAAAAGTCTTTGGTGAATAAATACATATTGAAGGTATTTCCGTTCGATAGTTCGTGTCGAAAATATAAACTCCATATGACTCACTTTGTTTGTAATCGAAAGCGGAAATTGTGTAGAGTTCGCAAACGACGAATGTTCCGAAATGTCTTCCGCGACCGGATCGAGAGGTTGCAGTGATGCTTCCTGCAACTGAAAATTAATAAAAAATGGGTATAAATTAAACGTTAAGTTCCAAAAAACAGGCCGGGACGTATCACGTTACTGGAATTTCATTCAAACTTCCCGGCCTAGGCCGGCAAGATGCTCTTTTTTAATTTTCATTCCACTATATTTGTGACACAGCATCAAGGCGTTCAGCCATAAAAAAAACTATAAGCCATATTTGCTTTTTGGTTCGTTATGACATTCTGCCACTACGCCTATTAAAAAAAAAAACAAAGATTGCTTGCTATATTTTGTAGTTTTATTTATATAAAATCTATATGAACGTAACTAATAACACATTATTAACAAATTCCAATAATTTAAAATTGCAAATTTAATTACAGAAATACACATTTCGGTAAACATGTCTACTCAAACCGCGAAAAAAAAAGTTGCCTAGTCATTTTGGAGGCAAAGTTGACAACTTTTTGATTAATTTCTCCAATGAGGGATAGGCAAGGGAAACTAAGTCCATACCAGCCAGTCCAGTGCCAGCCCTTAACTATCCGACCTCGCTACGCTCGGCCGTCTATATGTACTCGGCCGGCAACCCCTACTTCCCGGGCTCTGTAGTAATATACCATTTTGTACTCCTAAATGGTCAGGCTTCCACATGGTAGTACTGATAAGTGATAATGATAACTTCTAACTCAACCAAGGCCAATATCGGAACGTCCGAACTATCACGTAGCAATAGCAACTTTGTGTATAGCAAAATATCAGCAGAAATTTTACCTCAAATATCTCTGCGAAGAAATGAATCGTGGCGTTTAGATAGGTAGGGACCTTCTTAGATTCTTCAAAGCCTTGTTCGTCTTCAATGCTCCCACCCAACATAAGCCAGTGTTTGATACCTGCCCAAAAGCCTGCCAAAATTAAAGTCAGATGAATCATCAATGCTAGTTGTAAGGCATAGTGAGTAGAATTACTTTTGGAATATGAAGTTATTGCTTGCAGTCAGCTAATTTTGATCACTTATGCCTAAAGGGTGTGATCGACGGGAGAGCTTTACCACCGTTTTGTGGGCTCGCCCATGGCGTCCCAATTGTTTAGTAGTAAGAAATGACACTAAGTGCAATCTAAACAAAAATAAGTACAAGACCAAATGTTTCGTGTGCAAATACAACTATTGACGCTAAATCAACACGTTATTTTAACAAAATCGATATTCATATTATTTATAAGTCTAGCGTCACTCACTTGGGTAGCTAGCTCAAATCTCAGCTCAGTGGCTCAGCAGGATTGCTTTTGATATTACCTTTTGACGCTAGATGGCGCTGAAGTGAAGCAAATTAGGCGTTTTTTTTTACTTGAAAGTTTACTTTCCTCCTTGCTTGAAAGTGAGTTAACATAGCCCGCGGAGCGCCTTTATGATCACAGGTGTCATCATAATTTAATATACCTATTGTTCTACCCAATAGCTTGCCTTAGAATGGTGCTATTTTTCTGTATGAAATTGTGTATATGTACTATAGTAATATACTACAGTATGGACCTGGATCTCGGCCAAACCGAGGTCTTGTGAGTGGGCAGTCTGAGTCGCGGTAATATTTACCGTCGATCGCACCATTTAAGAATTCCTATTTGGACATTTTAGCCTTAAGAACGTACCTTGATGTTGTTGATGGATTTTCCTGTTGAGTTGTTCTATATTTTTTTCACTACCTAATTTTGCAGAAATAATCTTTTTAACAAATTCTTCTGATCTGTGTTTGTTATTTTCGCTCCAAATTGGGTCATACTCGAAATTGGTTGACAAATTCAGTTCGGAAACTGCTTGTTTGGCTACAGCAACCCATTTGTGTAGAGACATTCCATTGTAAGTGTAACTGAAAAAAAAAAAAAAAAAATGTATAACCACTATTTGGGCGTTTTCAGTGAATCTACTGATTAGCAGACGTCACAAAACTGACGGTCACACATTTCGTCACAATATTGACCACTAAGAGGTGATTTAAACATAACTTAAGTAACGCTTGACAGCACAAGTTAAATAAAAATGCTCATTCTCGTGACAAAAAAAAACATGTTAAATCAGAAGTTAAGTAAGATAAATTTATTCAGCTCGTCTTATTTTTTTTCTAAATGAAGTACCTATCTACCTTTGTTCATTGACTGCAGAATTATTGAAACTTGTGTCAGGGCTACTGTAGAAGCCTGAATTATTCAAAGTTATCGCCTTTTCCAGGCTTTTCAGTATCGGAGCTAATTGCTGTTGGGAGAACACCTAAAACATTGTCAAGAGAAACAAAAATATTAATACATATGGTCAGAAATTATAATAAGCGGATAACCAACCATTAATGTAAAATAACATGGACCCAACCTTTCCTAATCGGAACAGCATGACGGCATTTTTATAAGAAGTTAAATCCAACATTGTGAATCTGGGTAATACCAGCTGAAAAATGCATGTGTATGCAGGATAGTTTTCTGCAATAAACTGCATAAAGCTGGCGTCCAAGCTCGTGCCGCTACTTTCCTCTTGATTGTTGTTTGTGTTAGGGAATCTGAAAATTATAACACTAATTAGTAGAAGCGGCACATGTCTTCGAGTTGTTGTTAAAGACACCTAATTTTGCACATGATTTCTTACCTGTCTTGATTGATAGTATTGTTAGTGTATCGCCATGGCTGAATGAGACTTAGCCAGAGCTCCATGACGAGTCTAAAGGACGCGTCTAAAGGCCAAGTCATGACCAGATGTTTGATGTAATGGTAGGCCCGAGCGCACATTATTTGACGGGAGTATTTTCTTAGTGCTGATGATCGAGATTCCGGGTCTGATAAGTGTTTTGCAGAGAAGGAATGTATGTGTTTCACAAGCACCCGTACAGTCCTCACTCGCTCTGGGCTAGAATTCGCAATGGAATAATTCCGTTGGTACATCTGCAAGTGAAAAAAAAAATTTGCAAATCTAATGTGTTCTGTTGCTTCATACACTTTCACTTATACCGTCACACGTTCATAGGTTTGAATGCCCAACAGCAATAGTTATTTGTACCACGGCTGTCATAAGCAATGGGGTATTAACACTCCCAGCTACTGATGTGCCGTCGGAAACTTTCCAAAATTGTGAAAATTTCCACATGGGAAAGATTCACAAATTTCCCACATTTTTGTATGGGGTTTGAAAGTTTCCGAAAATTGAAAATGGAAATTTTCGAGAACTTTTCCAGTTTTTTGGAAACTTCTGCAACTTGCACATCTTTTAACATAAAACTACCGTGAGACTCAATCATAGTGAAATAAACGGATCACTCACGTATGTCAGTCGAGTATAGCTCGACGTGTTTCGGACTAATCCGTAGTCCTTCCTCTGGGAGCACACGCCACGCCGGTGGCGAGACGTAAACTGCGCGCCGCGGCTCTGCTCGCGCGGCTGCTCGGCGCAGCTGACGGCGGCTCACAACTACCCTCGTTTTCATCGTCATTTTTATTATTGTCAATTGGGATAGCACACTACACTAATCACATCACTTTGTAAAGGCTCGGTCACACTAACTGTTGATGCAGTATTCAACACAGTTTTCCAACTTGGGGGCACTGACCATCCACCATCACGGTTGAAATTGGGATGACGGCTAATTTCAATGGCTTCACGTACTTTCCGCGGAATGATTTTTTTTTCTCTCGCCAGTACCGACACCTTATCAAAACGAATGTAGTGCGTCGAATCAGAGTTCATTGAATGTTCGGACACAGCAGAACCCTTATCGTCCTGTTTTTCCATACTGCGTATGTGCTACATCAGTCTTGTGGATATATTCCGCCCAGTCTTTCCGATATAGTTCTTCCCACAGGAACACGGAATCATGTATACCCCGGGAATATTCAGGGGCTCCTTATCCTTGGGTGAACGCACCAGCTGTCTGAGCTGCAAATGAGGACGGAAAATCGACTTGATGCTATATCTTCGGCGTAACAAGTGCCCGATTTTATCCGTTACCCCTTTTATGAATGGCAGGTAGACCGGTACCCTATCGACCACGGCCAGCCGTTGCCGGGCCGATGCGTTCACGACACGATTGCATTGCCTCCAGTTGAAACCATTGCTTTCCAAAACACGCTTAATATGATCTAGCTCACGGTTTACATATTGTGGATCACAAATAGTTAAGGCTCGATCGATCAAAGTTTTAGGCACAGAAAATAAATGACACTGATGATGGTGTGAATCAGCCCTAAGGTATCTGTCGGTATGAGTTGGCTTACGGTACACTGTGGTCACAAGTCTCCCACAGGATCTCCGCATAACCAACACATCTAAAAATGGCACCATTCCTTCACTTTCTGTCTCCACCGTAAACTTAACTTTGTCGTGCAACGTATTAAGGTAGTCTGAGAACTCCGACAAACCATCTCTAGACACAACCGCGAAAACGTCATCCACATAACGCCACCAACATCTAGGTACTACGGGAGCGTTTCTCAGAGCTTTATCCTCCAACCACTCCATAAAAATATTGGCGGTGACCGGAGCAATAGGTGAACCCATGGCCACTCCACCAACCTGCACGAACCTGCGGAAAGTACGTGAAGCCATTGAAATTAGTCGTCATCCCAATTTCAACTGTGATGGTGGATGGTCAGTGCCCCCAAGTTGGAAAACTGTGTTGAATACTGCATCAACAGTTAGTGTGAACGAGCCTTTACAAAGTGATGTGATTAGTGTAGTGTGCTACCCCACTTTTGACAATAATAAAAATGACGATGAAAACGAGGGTAGTTGTGAGCCGCCGTCAGCTGCGCCGAGCAGCCGCGTGAGCAGAGCCGCGGCGCGCAGTTTACGTCTCGCCACCGGCGTGGCGTGTGCTCCCAGAGGAAGCACTACGGATTAGTCCGAAACATGTCCAGCTATACTCGACTGACATACGTGAGTGATCCGTTTATTTCACTATAACTTGCACATCATTACTTTCAGCTCATTGCATTTTCATATGATGTTTAAAACACCACCACCAAACTTAGTAAGTATTTATTCTTAGACTTACTTCGACGCTTCTCGCGTTAAACTGTTCCACACTCATCCAAATGTCTATGAATACTTGCAACACTGTTTCAGAACGCCACACTTCGTTGCGCGACTGGTTTTGCGTTGGTGTGTGTTGGTTACTGATGCCCGGTAGATCTGGTATTATAAGCAGAGATGGTGTGTGCTGGCTGAAAGGCCTGTTAAAAAAACTTATTTAAAAAGTGTGGTAAGGTTCTAACTTGACATAAATAATACTAGTGAAATAAACAGGTCACTTACGTATACATATAAATCTAGTTTAGCTCTTCAAGTTTCGGACCAATTGACAACACTTCATTTTTATGACACCTGAAAATTAATATAGGCATCGAAAGAGATTCCCGTCGAACATACCAATATATACTCGGAGGCAAAATTTATCGTCCACCATATTTTCCTTAATTAATGTAAAAACTGTTACCTATTTAAATTAAATAAAAAGTCAAAAAGTAAAAATAATCGCTGCGGGTGGGCGATTAATTGTGCCGCTGAGTATATATGTATAACAGCAATATTACCAATACCCAATACTACGAATGAATGGACAAATGGACCTTACCATTTTTACGAAAAAAAATCTAGCAATTTTGAGTATGACACCCACCGTCACATCATCTTCATTTACTTTATTTTTATTGAGACAAGGCAAAAGGCAATTGATTCATCCTGACGTAGAACTGGAGTTACGTCTTTTAAAAAAAATGAAAATAATCGATTTATTGAATTTTTTTGTTTTTATTTTTATGAAACATTCATAGTATGAAATTCAACATACAATGACAATGCAAAGAAAAATCTGTTCAGTGTTTCTTCTGTTCTGTCCAGCTGCTTAACAGATTTTTCTTTGCATTGTCATTGTATGTTAAAGTACCTTTTAGTAAATTAATTATTAATCCTACTGGAAATTTAAAACTATTGTCGTGTACCTCTTCCCAAGCAGAACACAGACAACTAATCAAATTATAGTCTTAAAATGTGAAATGTCGTCAATTCATAGTCCTTCCTCTAAGAGCAAAATGAATGCACAGTGCTTGTTTATTTCACTGTTTGAGTCTGACATGGTAGTTTCATGTCAAGCTGGGTCCACATTTGTATCATTTTGCCGATCACGATCACGCGTATCGTATCGAGCTCGAGTATCCTAAGTATGGACGCTCACTTTGGGCACCGTATCACTGGCATCGTCGCGTGAAAAAATGCGTCCATACTAACAGTAGCGTAGAATCGTAGCGTATCATAACGCCGTGTCATTAAGTGTGGACGCTCATCCGTATTTCCTTTGATGATTGGGGAAAAGTCGCACCGAGAGCGATCACGGCGTACCGCGTATCAAATCATAACTTCGTATTGTGATACAGTATCGAAACACGTCCATACTTACCGATCTTGATACGCGTATCCGATCGCGAGTGTGCGGGGTTCATTAAAAACACGTGTCAACATAGACCCCGAGCGATCAGATACGGCGCGTCGCATAATCGCGCTGTTTTTGTGTCCACACTAACGATCTTGATACGCGTCGGTGCAGCGCGACGGAGATACGATATGACAAAATGATAAAAATGTGGACCCGGCTTTAGAAGTAAAGAATACTAACCTATTAGCAGTCTGCAATGGTGCCGCCATATGCACCTTCCCAGTATAATTGGGTATATGAGGCAGCACAGGCATATTAGGGTCTGAGGGTAGAAAGTGCATCAAGTAATCACAGGCCAGGGCGAAGTATGCACTATTCCAGTTCTCCCAGGAACTTTTATTCTGACTGTAGCATACCAAATGAATCGCAAAATGGAATATGTAAAAGTCAAATGGATCTGAACACAATAGTTGAGGAAACATTATTTATTTTTTGAATTAATGTCTTGGTGGTTAAGTTGCAATTGAAACCAAAATAAAAAACCGGCCAAGAGTGTGTCTGTCACTCCCAGGATATGGTTCCGTAACCGTTACGAAAAGTTATTGCATAATTATGTCATACATATGCAAATTTAATTTATATAGGTATGCTTCATTTTACTACGTAAGTAATTTTTATAAGTTTCAGTCAAGAAAAGTGAGTTGTTATAATGTTAATAATTACGCCAGTGCATGTAGTAGTGTACAAAAGGATACTAAGGGCTAGAGCCACAACATTGAGTGACTGGGCATCTGTTGCCAACATGTCGGAGTAGAACTGGGAGCTCCTTCCTCTCTCCAAGGTCATCTGAAGATCCATCTGAAAAATTTCAGTAATCATAAATTAACTAGTAATTAACGGTTTCGACCAGTTACGGTTCAAAAATCATGTTTCGGCAGAAAGTCGGTCGAACCTTCAGCAGAACCGAAACTCTGCGTTCATGAGCTTTTGCGAGTCTCGGCTAACTTTGGGTGAGTTTGTGGCTGGTGTGTCACCCGCCATCTTCAGCTGAGTTCGCCGGCAAGTTCTTTGCGTTGAGTTGTTCACTCAGATTTATATGGTAAGAATTATGTATAAATAAGAGGTCACTCCTGCGAAGCAATTCAATGATGTGTGTGAAGTTCCCAATCCGCACTGGGCCCGCGTGGGCACTATAGCCCAAGCCCCCCCATTCTGAGAGGAGGCCTGTGCCCAGCAGTAGGACATAAAAAAGGCTGATGATGATGAGAAGACGTCATACCTATTTGATTCACACAAACATTCAGTCATTACATTAGGTACTTACAATACATTTGTTTTTAGGTAGGTAATTGTTGTTTGATTAAGTTTTAATTTTAACCACCAAAATGATACTTGGTATGATTTAACTGTGTGTGACCTTCGGATATTTGTTTTTAACTGTGAGAAAACACGCCATATTGCGCGTGCGAATTAAATAGTCAGCTCGCCCCCTTTTCCTTTTAACGAGCAAGGTGCCTAGTCGATTCGGACAGGTAGTACAGGCAGGGGTGGGGTGGCAGTAAACTTATAGTTTCAAAATCGATTACAAATTAAACATCTATGAATATTCATTTCATTCAAACACTAGTAGTACGAATTTTATTTTGAATACTTTTGTTTTCAAATATTATTTATACGAATAATACTAGTGGCTGTGACCTAATTTTTGAATTTTTTTTTTTTTTATTCCCAAAAAACAAATTGACAAAAGAATTATCATACCTTCTCTCAAAATTTCACGAGAATCAGTTGAGAAATGCGAAAAAGTAAAATTACAGTCTACAAAAAATTATGGTTTCGGCCGAAACTGAGAGATACTGAAGATTTGGTTTTGGTAGGAAATCCTGTTTTGGTCATATACTAAAATTAACATTGTATTACAGTTTTTTTCCATTGATTGCTGTGATATATTTATAGGTAAAATTATTACACTAAATGCAGGTGAATGCACTAAGGGTCCCAGCTGATAGCTTAGCAAACATATTACAGATAGGCAAAATAACTTGATGCTTATTTCTTGCAGTATATGTACATAATCATAATAAAAACCTGTTATCAGGTGCTTTAGTCATTCACAAGTTTAGTATGCTTTTACAATAACCTAACCAACTTAGAAAAGTTGAAAACCCCCAATATTGTCATTTCAAAGTTCAATATTTAAAAAACGGGAGAACCGATTTTAATGAAACTTAGCTAAGAAGCATCTCAGTTAAAATAGCTTTCGACTGAAAAAAACCGCATCGAAATTGGTCCACCCGTTTGGGAGCTATGATGCCACAGACAGATACACAGATACAGACACACATATACACATGTCAAACTTATAACACTCCTCTTTTTTGTCGGGGGTTAGAAAATAAAACAGATTAAATACTTACTGGTAATGCAGTTAAAGGCAAGTTATATTTCAACTGAGGATCTGACAGAAGTTTGTAACATAATCGAAATATTGGCCCCTGTGGCTCCAGAAAGCTGATCAACAGTTCATATTCATATCTGTTCAGATCACCAGTCACAGTCCGCAGTCCCCAGCCATTCGAGAAGGATGAAGCAAATATATTATTTATCAACTGGGGAAATAATGCTTGCAGGTCTTTGTTAGGGCTTGACTGGTCTATAATACTTGTAAGTGCCCTAAGTTTTTCATGCAATGGGTAGTTTAAGCAGGTGTAGAACTGGCTCTGAAATAAATATAAATTCAGAGGTTAGCAAAGTCACTCTCAGAAATCAACAGTAAGCTCTACTTTAATGCTCAGACGTTTGAGCACACTCATTGTTCCAAGTGATTTCTTTAATGAAAGAAAATTGTGATTAATCCACTTACCATAATATCGTGTGCCATTATAAAGTCCTTTTATAACATTTAATGCAACGAATTAAGATCAGTCCTTTTGTGATTTGGTTATTTTTTATAAAAACTTACTAAATCTTAAATATCCCTACACTCTACCCACAATCTGCCACTCTTAACAGTATATACAATAACAGGTACTCAGTGCTCTTAACATAACTTATTAAACTTAATTCACAGAGTACCTTTTTATAATTGAAACTTAATTAATTAACCGGCGCACCACAGAGGCACAGGGCACAGACATGAGACACCATAGATAGATAGAATAAAGATACAAACAGACCATAGAGTAATATAATATACGGGGAATAGAGCGCCCTCTCAGTGGAAAAAAATGTCACCCTCTACCAGCCTCTACAGCAACGCCATCTTTTATCTGTGATAGTCGACAGAACAGATTTCATAACACACACACGCGCGCAATCTCGGACACACGCGCGCAGGCGCACACACGCGCACGGGAGCACACACGCGCGCACACACACACACACACACATGCACGCGCGCGCTCAAACACGAATTATGTGTACACACTCTTATTAGATTAGACATTATGAAAAATTCAAACTCAGAATTCAAAATCGTCCAAAATCGCAACAACTAGCAATATCACAAAACAACAAGTCTTCACAAATCACAAGCATCTGATATCGCAATAAATACTTAACTGAAACAACACAGAAAGATTGTTACTAAAGCGTCCGAATTTTCGCCGCAACGTCCAATACACATGAACTGACACTAATAAAACGTTGGAGCTGAAAATCGACTCTACGTATTTACTAGTGGACAATTAACGAAATAACAGGTAAACACTGCGCATTTTCTAAAAAACAGAAAGCAGCTGGGAGCTGCATGCTGTATGACGTTTACTTGACTCCGAAAATTTTAAAGGGATGTAGTAGGTGTACCAAATACCGTTTTTTTTTCTTCTTTGCATGATGATAAATTTTGCAAATTTTGTAACAGAAGTACAAGTAATAATTTGTGACTGAAAATTACGAGCCTTCGGTTCGATATTTTTCATAAAATTTTGCAATATATGATGAAAACAAATAAACCGTATTTTTTTTAAACCGACAGCAATGATTAACGCGCTAACTACTAAAAAGTAGCCTTACACAGGTAAGAGATGGCGCAGCTAAAAACTTCAACTGTCAAATACAGGTAACTTTCCTTCCCATGAAACAGACACAGACAAGTTGACATGACATTTGAAATGTCTTTTTTTCAAGTCACCCATAAGGCATAGGCAAAGGAAACTGAGTCCACAAAGCCACCTTCAGCTGCTCATGCCTTCCGTAAAGGGATAGTGTACTTTAGGGCGAGCTACGGCGAGCAGCAGCCGGCGGGTGCTTAAGGGTCACAAACAGAGGGAATACGAATACGCGTTTTCACTTGAATTCTTCATTTGCTGGGCACTGTCACGTTAATTTGTTGTATATCTATCTTTATTATTCACAAAACAGCATAAAGCACAGAAACTAAAATTCTATTAACGACACGATCCACTCTCATCGGGTTCCCGCCAAATTCTCTTTCCTATGAAGCACATATAGAATCTTTCTTTTATTCACACATGTATCATAAGCCCTCTATTATGCGTTCAGAAACCGTAGGAAATGACCATCATTACGACTATCACTTTTCATCTTCAAAACCAATACAATTCAAAAATAGGGCTCAATTTAAAAAGAAAGGTCGATACGAAACGTCAGCTCGGTATATTTGCCTATGATTAATAAAATAAAACAGCTAAATTCGTGACCGATTTATCATGCCTTCGGCTTCTGAACCCATCTAAAGGTGCGTATGAATTTCTTTAGTACCTATCAAAGAGTAAAGTAAGTATGTACCTATGTCAAGATACATTTATCGTTGTCCCACACTATTGCACACTATACAAATAATTTAATTAACATAATAAAAGCAATTTACAATGACATTAAATCTAAGCTTAAACTAAATAAACTACAACTTAAAACTAAATTAAATCTAAATAAGGCCCCCGTGGCATAGTGCCCAAAAGGCTGGCAGCGTTGCCTCGCTGAATAGCGATGCTGATTCTTTGAGAGAGAAAACTGCCAGCCCTTTGGTCACAAGTTGCATCAACTAAGCGCTTTTGTAACTCAGAAATAAGCTTGTAAGCGCTGGGACCCCATGGACCCAAAGTTTCAAACCCGACAGGAACAAAATTATAATTCGGACCGAGAGATTGATACTTAGAATTTTTTCTATTTTCAGCCGTTTCTGCCGCCGCACCAGCTTTTTGTGTGGTTCCCTGGAGATGTGAGGGTGCTACTGTATCGACACAGGTCGCATCCCAAACCAGAACCCTACCCATTCTCCAGGGAATCAGAGACATACCGTCCGGCCTTTTGCCATCGTCGCGGGCAATGCCGCTTGGCTCCAAAATGGCCGGCACGTTCGCAGAGGCAAGAGCCCGGCGGATTATGTCATTGAGCGCGGCATGACGGGAGAAACGGCCGGCGCTCTTTTGACAGGAAAGACCATGGTGTCCCGTTTCGTCCACATTGGTGCCACAGAGGCAACGGTGTGGTGAACACAGCGCAACACCCAGTCTTAGCCCGACTGCAATTCTCAGTGTTTCAGGCTCAAGAAAGGTTCCGGTGTTAACGGAAGGATAAGCATGAAGCCAGTCACCGGATTCCTTTCTTGCCACAGCCAAAAGCCTTGCGCGGTCTGGGCCTGAACTGGAACTGAGAATATTAAAATAAGTTAATTTGGATAGTGTGTCATCCCAGCTCCGTTGGAAATTTGGATAAGCGGGAGGATTTTCACCCGGACAAGCCATTAGCCAAGCATTCCTAGCATCGACCAAACCCGTCGTCTCGTAGTTTGAAGGACAATCCTTTAGGATTTTACCTACGAGGGTGGACGTGCTGTGGACAGATGATAGGAACGCTGGTAAAGCAACACTAGAAATTTTGCGGATACCTAGCCCACCATATCTGATAGGAAGGGAAGCCTGGGTCCAAGATTGCCCATTGAATTGTAAGTTAAGTATAGATTCCAAAGAAGTTTTCATAAGGGAATCAATTAAGGTCAGAGAATTTTGATGTTTCCAAAAGGGACAACAACGAAGCAAATAAGTAAATTTTGGCACAAAAAGGCAAAATTTTAGAATAGTGATAGCAGTGTGAGCACTGATTTCCAGCAGCCGGTCTGCAGAATTTTGAAATTTTGAAACAGTTTTTGCGATTAAATCTGGAATGGCATCGTCGAAGATTGGTGACCCTAGGAGGCTTAAGTTTTGCTTATCGACAATTTTGATATTTGGACAAAGTAAATTAAAATGTTGGAAGAGATCGGATCGGATCGCGTTGTTTATGAACAGTTCGCATTTATTAAAGTTTAGATCTAAACCAATGGCCTTAAATTTATTTATAATTTCTGAGAGATCTGAAAGTACCGTAACTGCATCACCTCCTAGGGAACCATCATCAAGATACCATACGTTAAATTTGGACTTTAAATTTTGAATGATGGGGTTAATGGCTAAACTGAAAATGGCTGGTCCGAGGGGATCACCCTGCTGACAGCCGACTTCAGAAGATAATTCGTTGCTTTTGTACATTAATTTAGAAGGTTCATGATAACAGTTAAGTAGGTAATTATAAATTTCCGGAATATTATTCCTAATTTCTGTGAGCAAGGTGTCCCTGTTTACCGAATTAAATGCATTTTTGACGTCAATTTTGAGTAAAACCTCACACTGATCGTTATTAAGGTAGGTGCGCAGGGCATGGACTGCCGCTTCGCACCCACCTTTAGTACCGAAACCTAATTGAATTGGTTCAAACTGAGGTTGCAATTTTGAAACTATGTGACGAACTGAAATTTTAGAAGTTAATCGCCGAAATGTAGAGCCGACCGCAATGGGTCTGACACCTCCGTCTTTTTTAGTGAGCGCAATTAGGTTGGCTCCATAAAGAACGGGAACTATTTCGGGATTAACATTGCCAGACAGCATGAGGTTTATTAATTTTGTTAAAGCGAGGATTAAATGTTTGCCTGCGTCGCCCACACAGTGAGAGGTAAGGTCTTTTAGGTGTTGGGGAGCAAGTCCGTCAAGACCTGCTGCAGAACCGGTTTTAAATGAATAGATTGCATTCACTGTGTCTTTCTCGTGAATGTTTAAACAAACATCGGGCGACGTAGGCGGGTCCAAAAAGTATGCGTTTGTAGGAGCTCGAGGGTGTTTAGTTTGTAAGGCCGAGAGTGTGTCGCTATTATCTGGAGATAGTACGTCACTGGAAAAAAGTAACCGCGCGGCCCCCTTCAGGTCTCCGTCGCTAACTTTAGATTCCACTTTGTTTTTAAAATAATTTTGATTGCTATTTTTGCCTGTACTAAAAACTGTAAGGCAAGGCGGTGAATAATTGGAACAATTGTTTTTTATTTTTTGGGTAAGAGAAATCTTAGACGATTTATCGTCTTTAACGTGAAGTGTATTAAATGGGAAAAGTAACAAATTCTGCCAGTCCGCATAGCTATTATTGTCCAAACATTTCGTTATAAGTTGAGCCAAATGAGTAGCGACGGAGATCCGGGCGCCACGGGGAATTCTTTTTACCACCTTAACATTGTTTTTTAAGTGGCTCAAATGCAGATGGAAGGGAATAGTGGGTGGATTAGTAGGAGTACGGTTTGTATTTGGGGAGACAGGATTTATGTACAAGGGGGGGGGCATTCTGACTTAAACATTTGTGCAATTTGGATTTGTGAATATTCAAACCTCTACTACTACTAAATGTTCTACTGCATATTGGGCATACATGTGACGTACCATCTACGGGTTGCGTTGCATTCTGCATATGATCTAAGGGCATAAAAACACAACACAACGGAAAACTAAATAGAAAAATAGTCTGACAGCCGCGACAAAACTGCACTGACGGGGCTCCGCCAAGAGCGGCGCGTGCGGGAGTCGCGGGGACTCAGGCCGGCGTGGAAAGAGGTCGAGGTGGCCGGGATGCACATGAAACAAACATTATTATTAGTATTTAATTATTAAAATATTTGGGAGCTTTATTTGAAATCGTGTTGACGTTGACGTACCGTTTTTTTTTTTTTTTTTTTTTTTTTTTTTTTTTTTTATACAAATTGATTTTATGACTTTAATTATCCTTCTGACGAAATAACCCGCTCCACTACGCGATTTAAATAAAATAAATAAATAAATATCATAGGACAAATTGACACCAATTGACCTAGTCCCAAACTAGGCAAAGCCTGTACTATGGGTACTAGACAACAAGACAACGCTTACATTTAATTAACAGACAATAATAATAAGACAAGACTTAAATACCTTTGCCTATCTTTTATATACAGGCTGTTTGGTATAAAGATGTAGGAACTTTAGGAGGTGATACAGGGGACCATTAGGAATAGTTTAAAGCCTATATGCCTTAGTCCAATATATGATAGTTTTTTTTTTATCAAGTTTTTCTGATTTTTTAATTGGTACCAAAAGTCGACATAAAAAAATAAATTTTATACAAACTGTGCAAACAATCAAATTTATTTTTTTTACAAATAACACCACAATTGATTGATTAACCAATCAAAAAAAAATCAGCCCCCCACTGGCTACACCTTTTTTTATATTATCGATTTTGTAGGTCACCATGAGTGGTTTCCGCCAAAAAAATAAACTTTATCGGGCTGTGAAAAAAAAACTTCCCAAGATATTAAACTTCCAATTACTTTAAAAACATGCTTGATATGTTTACTGTAATTGAAAATAAAAATTACAACATAATTGAAACAAATAAAAAAAAAAACACTGGTCAACATGTTGAACGCCGGGATCGAACAAAAAAGCTCCCCGTACGAAGTAGACAATTATGGAAGTTTATTCTTAGATCAAATAATTTATTTTTTACAATTCATGTTCTCCAATTAAAAAAGCAAATAAAGACACTATTGCACGCACTTTAATGTAAATTAACTTTAAAAATTTTGCAATTAAATGATTAATCGATAAATAAATACCACTCTCCCGCTTACGCCACTAAATAAAATTTTAAAATCACATTTTGTTATACACAATGAGTGTTTTCTGTCATAAATTAACCTTTTTACAGCCAATTCAATTTAAATAAAAACTACTTAGGATATTGATGTTTTAACCATCACCATCTGAGTAGTTTTGGTACCAAGTAAAAAAATCAGAAAAACCCGATTAAAAAAAAAACTATCACATATTGAACTAAGGCATATAGGCTTCAAACTATTCCTAATAGTCCCCTGTATCACCTCCTAAAGTTCCTACATCGTTATACCAAACATTCTGTATATAAAGGAGTAGCGTTTGACCCACCCCCCGTTTTGAACCCATTTGATCAAGCATTTTCGCAGTCTGTGGTCTGAGAGGTCCGTCCGTCCGACCCGTCTCCCTGACAAATCAATTCGATTCGATCTACAGGAGGATTTTACTTAGTAGTAAAACATTTCATTGTTTACGATTGAGCATATGTTTTCGGATAAAGCAATGGACAAAGAAGAAGGCGAAATGAGTGACGACCCGATGCTTGGTAGTGATGATAAGGACTGTGTTCCCGAAGACGACTTAAAACCCACTTTGGTATGTTGCAATCAATGAAGGGTTACATGATGAAATGGATCTTACGGATTTTCTTGTTCGGTACTGAATAGTTCATTTATGTGTGTGTTTTGTTTTCAGCTATATAAAGCAGAAAAAGAAGGATTGGTTATCAAACAACTAGAAAAAATTGATGCAGCAAAATTCGAAGAAAGAGCAAAAAGATTTGGTTTGAATCTCTCGGCAAGCAGGGTCGTAACACAAAAGCAAATTGATGAACTTTACAGGAACTTTGGCATAGAAAGCGGCAATGAAAGGCATTTTCGGTTTGATGCTTTGCACTTGAATGGAATTGACAGGCTCAGCACCAAAGAGATATTTGAGTATCTTGAAGATTATAGGCCAGTCAGTCTTGAGTGGATTGATGATGTCTCATGTAAGTTATACGCTTTGTACACCTCTTATAATGCAAACAATTGCATGTTCAGTCACTATACTAAGATCACTCATAGCCATATTACATGCTTAGCATGTTTATTTATAATGGCTTAAAGCTATTTTTGCTTGCTATTCCTTAGCTCATATTTGACCTACATTCTTTAAATTATATGTATCTAATCTTCAGTGATCAGAATAGGTAGTGCAATTTCACGGGACTTTGGTATGTAAGCTTAGTATGGATATAACTTATTGTAACACTGGGATTTCATTTGCAAAGTTTTATATTTTCTGTTTGATTCAGAAATGTTATTAATTTATAATTTTAACAATCACTTTGCTATTATAGAATATGGCATCATTGACGAAATATGTAAACACTTAGTTTTCAGTAAATAAACAATGTGTCTATAATGCAATGACAAAAACTTTTATTTTTCGCGTTTTCTCATACAATTTCAATTAAGGTCATGTCAAGATAATATTCTGTGAAAAAAAATAGAAGTCCCAAAATCCCGGGTCTTATCCATATTAAGTATAATGTTTAAGGTTATTGACCCAAAATTGCACTACTTATTCCGATCACTGCTAATCTTATACTATAGAAATAAGAAACTAAATTTCAAAACTGTAATTCCTCAAAATAATTGTAAGGAAAGGCACAAAAATAACCTATTGATCATTGTGTCCTAGTATCTGTTATCTATCTGAAGTATATTGTAGACTCCATGTTAACAAGGGGGCTGCAAGGGTTTAAAAGCATTACAAGCAAATGGAAATCATTTACTCCAAGCCTTTGATCCCTACTGAAGATATAGAATTTTAATAGAACACTTTCTGTTGCAAGGTTTATTTTATGTAGAACTGAACTATTAGGATGAAAAAATAAGACATGCTTTTTGTTGACAGGCAATATTGTTTGTCAGGATCACATAGCAGCAGCATTGGCATTGTTATTGCATTCTCGTGAAATAAAAAATGAAGACCTTAAGAACATGATTGATCAGAAATCCTCACATCATTGGAGAGAAGGAGCTCCCCATCCAAAAAACGACTTAATTTTAATGCGCTTTGCTACAAATGGTGACAAGAAAATGCCAAAGAAGAAACCAGAATCACACAGAGAAACCATTGAATATTATGAAGAAAGCATGGAAGCACCTATTAAAAATCCATGGGGCGACTTATGCAAGTCTTGGGGGGTATATGACCATCAAGAAGTTTTCAATAGAAGATTGCCTAAAAATGACTATGAGGATGAAATAGAGGAGCCTTATGAAAAAGTACAAATAAAAAATAAGCAGTTAGCTATGCGTCTTGGTAAAAGGCCCCGGGATGATCATTCTGAAGAGAGCAACTCTGATTCCGAGTGGAAAAAAAGGTCCAAAACTCCAAGAATGAGGATGCATGCTGATGATGAGGAGTCAAAGCAAAATAAAAAGAAGCAACAGGCTTTTATAGAATCAGCTAAAGCCATAGAAAAAGATGTTTATTCTCCGCTGTCCATAGAAGTAGTTAATTCAAGAAGTACATACAAACCAAGAGAAAGTATGAAAATATCAGATAAATTTAGATTTCATGACAGAACAAGTAGTTCAAATAAAATAGGCATAAATAATGTACAATCCAGGCTAGGCGCAAAGGTAGTAACTGCAAATGTGCCCTCCTCATCAGATGAATATTCTTCTGAGGGGTCCGACCACAACACCATGAGCAGAGTTCAAAAGATATCAGTCGCAAAAGGATCTAGTGTATGGTCCAGACTAG
This sequence comes from Clepsis dumicolana, assembly GCA_963691665.1. NCBI lineage: Eukaryota > Metazoa > Arthropoda > Insecta > Lepidoptera > Tortricidae > Clepsis > Clepsis dumicolana. Next base: position 8,100,861 of record OY829509.1, on the reverse strand, counting down.
AATCTAAGGCTACAAATTCAAAAGATCACAATGATTTAAGACAAATCCTAAAATCAAGAAAGCAAACAAAGTTGGATGATTTGAGAGACAGAATTAGTAAATCAAAAAAGACAGGTTTACGCATTGAAATCGATAATAATTAATGTTATATTGACATAAGTTATGCTAATGAAGTACCTAAGTAGAAACAATAATCTGCTCAGATGTTCAGGGGGCCTAGCATGGAAGGGAAATATTCCTGTCTACAAATTTGTGCATGCAAAAGGTATGAACACTTTTTGTCCTTAATACCTATCCACTAGCGTACTACTGGTGCAGATAAGTTATATTAAGAAATTAGATAAATATTTAGGTTTAGTTTTTACAAATTGACAACATTTTAGTTGTCTGTATTCTGTTTAGAAAGATGAACACTACAGTAATTTTAAATTTTCACTAGGATTTGTAATTAATATTCTTAAAAGATGTTCTGCATTAGGGTAGATCCTTTGTCCTGCTTCAATAAAAAAACCAGTAAAAACGTTTATGACGATAATATGACGTCCAACTCAGGATTGTAAGAGATTTTTTTTTTTCATAAAAAGGTAAAGTATCCATTTGTCTGTAGTTTTGCTAATATTGTTCTTATTTTACCATCTTGTATTTCATATAAGTTGGAATAATATCCGGATTACTTCTATTGAAGAAAACTTAAATTCCTGCTTAGTTTTTATAATAATCAATTGTACATGTAATCATAAATAAATCTTTTTTACACTAGCCAAAAGCTCGTGTTGTTACGTTTCGTTCCTGTTTCCTGTATAGGTCGCGCGGCGGTTTAAGACCGCTCGGCAAAAGTATAACGGGCATGCGCACTTGCGCCGTAGTCATTTCTTTAGGTCTATTTGGCGGTGCAGAGGAGTGAGGAAAGGGTGCGCGCTGGCGCCGACATGTTATTGGTAGATCACTCGCTCACCCCTCCCTCGCTTCGTTCACGCGTCTCGTGTCTCTTGGAGTACTGTTGCGTACAGATTGTTTTACTGTATTAGTAGTTTACTGTGTAGTGTTTAGTGTGTTTTAGTAGTACGTTATGTTATGTCGTAGTTCGTGAAAAAAAAAACCGGCCAAGTGCGAGTCGGACTCGCGCACGACGGTTCCGTAGAACGATTTACGAAGATTTTAACGCTTTTCCCTAGAGTTTTAAAAAGTCCAGTGTTAGCAGAGCCCTGCTCCTAAGCAAAATGTACGCAGTGTGGGGTCAACTTATATTGCTCTGCGAAATCTACAGACAGACATATTTTTTTTAATTTTGAGACTTTTTGGAGTGGTTGTGCTATAAGATCTACCTTCATAACAAATTTCAAGTTTCTAGGACAACTGGAAGTACCCTTTAGGTTTTCGGAGTTCGGCAATTTGTATGGAAATAGCCTTTTTAATGACTGTATGTTTTGATTGCGTTGACTTAGAAGGTTGATTTTTTCACAGCTTCAAGGGACCGCGGGCCTGAGTATTTGGTATTAATTTCAGCATGCTACCTCCACGCGTTCCAGAGAAAAAGGGTCTTGACAGACAGGCAGACAGACAGACAGACAGACAGGCGGTCAACAAAGTGATCCTATAAGCGTTCCGTTTTTCCTTTTGAGGTACGGGACCCTAAAAAGGAAACAAATTGAATCGTGGGTAATTTAAAGCAGGTAAAAATACTTACTACCCAGATTCTAAATATAATTGCCTACTAGCAGAATAAATTGCAAGCAAAAACAAGTGTTATAATTATGTTAGGTGACTAAGGTAAGTACAAAAAATTGCGAAATATGAAAAATATAGGTATCTCAAAGAAATACATTCAAGAACTTGGCAATTTTGTGCGCGATTGTACACATGCGCCAATAGCCCCCACCGATTTCGCCAAGCGATCTTAAACCACCACGCGGCCTATAACTATCAAATAATTGTAGTGCTATCAAAGTGCGAGGAAACCCAGAGAATGCGAACAGGATAAAGACAGTAAAAAAGCTATTGAATAAGAAATCTTGTTTTTCATTATTTAAACCCGAACCATTCTAACAACCCGCGGTAAGACCTCGTCGCAGTGAGCCATTGTAGTCGGCAGCAGAAGTAGCCAAGCAACCGAAGCGGTCACAATGATCTGCACAAGCTCTTATGTCTAATAAGAATAGAGCCATGCAACAGAATACATAATAGTACAAACTGTACAGAAGTCCGACTCCGCAAAACTATTTAAATAGATAGATAAAAATAGATATCATGGGACAATTTGACACCAATTGACCTAGTCCCAAACTAGGCAAAGCCTGTACTATGGGTACTAGGCAACGGATAAACATACTTATGTAGATAAATACATACTTATATACATATTAAACATCCAAGACCCGAGAACAAACATTCATATTCATCATACAAACATCTGCCCCGACCGGGATTTGAACCCGGGACCTCAAGCTTCATAGTCAGGGTCTCTAAGGCTAGGCTAGACTAGGCTATCCGCTCATCAAATAAATAGAGACTCTTGATACGACACAATAAAGCGCAATTTAGGTCGCATAGTGCTAATTGCCTTCAGTCATATTCACCTACAAGTTGCCTCTTTCTATCGTGTATCTCTTATCTCTTAGGGTTGCCTTCTTTTAAAAATAATTAATCAGAATATTTAATTATAAGTTATGTCACAGAATACATTATAGTACAAGGTTACCTATTATTCTGATTTTGTGAACAAATGGCATATGACTTGATACGACGCGACGCAAACAAGAAACTTAACTCGCAAGATTTAACCCGAACATACATACCTACGTATTAACAAACATTGCAAATTAAAATAAAAGCTTGTAATAATTAATAATTGTAATATGGGTAACATAAATAAAAATAACAGAAGTAAACCTTTGGTACGTACCAAAGGTTTAATTTTGTACCTACGTAGGTACCTACTTACTTAATTACGTATAGGTGACGTGCATTTCTTTACCTTTCAATTTGCCTTTGGAAGTCTGAAAAACGTGAGGTTTGAATCCGTGTTATTGTTGAGGCAGCCGAATGCGGCGCAGTAAGCCTTTATTTTGTGGTTCGTCGTAATTCGCACTCGCACCCATGAGAATTTAGTCAGCCAAGGCGGACCCGCCGTGTACTTGTAAAATCTTACCTAAACACGGAGTTGGACCGCCCTGGGCATGCTTAGATTATTGTGAACGCGTCGGTTGCCTAGCTACTTTTGATGCTGACTGTACCTATCAAGAAAGTCAGTCAGGCGTTTACTTCGAAAGAGTTCTACTGCAGGTTGTTATTATAATGGTTCGGGTATCGGGTATAATAATTAACAGTTAGTAAAACCATAAGTTCGTAAATAGTAGTTTATGCAACTGTTACATAATGAGGGTTCTTAAAATACCAACCAGTGTGGTTTTATAAAACGAGGCGAAGCCGAGTTTCAAAATAAGATCACGCGAGTATTTTAAGGCCTAATTATGTAGTTGCATACATTATCTACACACAGGGTTCAGAAGCTGAAGTTGTAAAAAACCGGTCACGAATTTGACTGTTTTTTTTAAACATAGACATCACTTTACCCACTTGCTCGTTTGCCTTCCTTGTCGTATAAAAAAACATACCGAGCTGACGTTTCGTATCGTAGGCCTATTAAATTGCATTTACTGGTTTTTGAAAATGTTTCAAATGTTAAACTAGTACCGATATCAAATTCGATGTCGTAATGACAATGACATTACGTTATGAAATTTTTCATAGTAAAACTGATTGTCGTAATGCTGGTCATTACCTACCTACGGTTTCTGAACGCATTGTAGAGGACTTATGATATGTGTGTAGATGAACATTACATAAGCCTCCTATTTATTAATAGCAGGCTTATGTAATGTTCATCTAGTTTGGGTTTGGGTTAGTTAGGGTTTGCTAGTAATAATAAAACATTTGAGTTAATAAATGAACCTTTAATCTCTAGATTTGAATGGAGTGCACTGAAACTAAGAGAATTGACAACTATTAAGCGTTTCCTAGACTGGCGCGATCAGCGGTGGCGGCCTACCGCTAAGTACCGCGTTACTGCGTCGAAGCCGCGTCAGTATGAATCATGATGTCATCATGAGGACTACCATCGTATGATCGTATACAACTGGGTCGTGTTTTATAAAGCTACAAGTTGTAATTTACAAGCGGAAGTATCTTTCTAACAAAAGGTGATAGAATGAGACTTCCGCTTGTAAATTGTAACTTGTAGCTTTATAAAACACGGCCGTGAACGCCGCCACCGTGATCACTACCGCTGATCGCGACAGTCTGGGAAACGCTTTATGAAATTCATTTATTTCAAAATGGCCACCCGAATTGAGTCTTGCTAGTTCAACGCTGTATAAACCATGTGCTTTGACAAAGCTTTAACCATAAATAAATTAAATGTACATATAATTTATAAAATTAACAAAGTAAATAATTCGGAAGACAAGAGTATTTTGTTTTCTTCTTTTCACAAAGATCTTCAATACTGTAATAGATAGCTAGGCTAGAGTTACCCACAGTTACTTAACTAATTATAAAAAATATTCCGACAAATTGAGAACCTCCTCCTTTTTTTGAAGTCGGTTAAAAATATAAAATATACAAAAAGTCAGCATCAACTTGAAAGCTTGCTAGAGTCTGGCTATCGAAAGTTGACCCTAGTAGATTTATTTAGACGGCATCATTACGTCAAATGTCATAATTAGCGTACGGACATGCGGTGGCAATCTGATATAGACAAATAAATGTTTTAATCGCTAATCATTCAATCAAAAAATATACATGGCGACTCCATTTTCCTCTGTCCTCAGATTGCCACCGCATGTCCGTGCCCTAGTCATAATTCTCTTGTTCGTGATCCGGCATTAAATCATACATGATTCCTGGTTCTTACCGAACCAGTGGTCTACGCTTTTGACCTCATCTTCACTTACCATCAGGTGAGATAGAGATAGGGATCAATCGCTGGTCAGTTATTAATAATTTTAATAAAAAGTATGATTTTAGTCTTAATCAGTTTATCTCTTGAGTCACCCTTTACTATTAGGTTCTTGCAAGTTGACTATTACAATTAAAACCACTAATTAAGTGACAGTGAAAAAGAAAGTATTAAAAATGTAAATCCTTTGTAAACAAATATTTTTCAAAATTGACGCCTTTTTGCAAGGTCAACTTTCAGTAGCTAGACTCTACTTGCAACATACACCTTAATTTAGCTACACCCTTGCTATACTACTCAAAAAGTCTATGGATTCAATGAGTAAGACAATTCATACGCGATTGATCCAGACATTTGATAAATGATTATGTTTACAACCAACATTTGGTAATAGTTTACTAAAAGTATGGCGTTATTGGATGATATGAAATTACAGTCCAAAGATCACGAAGACTAAATATGACAGTCGCTAAAATAAGTACAAGTAATTTAACATTCACTAGGTTCAAAAACATAAATTAAGTAAGTACAACAGAAACTTATAGTGCTCACGATTTCCCTTTAGTCGCCCAAAAAATTAATATATTTTCAACTGAATGCGATAACAAGTAGGTTTTTATTGCACTGTGTGCCATGGTGTATCCGTTCCCGTCACGTAAAAAAGCCCTGGCGATGTATCTGTGCGACGGCAGAATACTCCGGTGTGCACACGCTATTATGTTGTCAGTCGAGTCGACCCCAGGTAATAGTACGCTAAAATGTAGACAAATATATATGTCTATGGATAAAATATTTGGTTATGACTAATGACCGTTTTTTCGCTATAGCCTAACAGATTCTGATTCCACGTTTGCGTGCGTTTAAGAGACTCGAACTGAGAGATCGCTCTTCACGCATGATAAGCTGGGGGTGGCCTAGTGGTTAGAGGACCTGACTACGAAGCTTGAGTTCCCGGGTTCTATCCCCGATCGAGACTCGGGACGAGCGAAAATGACCCTTCCGCACATGTATCAAACCATATATTTTTAATACATTTGCGAAACATGACAAAGAGGGGGCGGGCCAGTACGAGGTGCCCCACCTCCGCTCGCAGTAGTAGCCCGGCTCCGTCTTCCTCCAATGGCTTCTTAGAAAAGTAAAAAGCACTAGTACGAAAAACCCAACTTTCCGCATGATAATACGGAGCTACAAAAAGTACCACTTTTTGAACAACTGCTGTATTAATGACGTAAGAACCATTAAAATCGGCAAACGCGTTCGGTCTCTAGAGTGCCACAAGGGAACAAACATACATACATACATAGGCTGTTAAACACATTACCCTCCTTTGAGTTTCGCAGTCGGGTAAAAACTTAAATAGTACCCACTTGCATGCCAAATTTGAAACCTCTAATAATTACAATAAGTCACATCAGTTACATCAGTAAACTTTCCAGTCTCTACATTATATCCGCTAGGCAGTTATTATGAAAATAATACTTTTTGTTCTTTATTCCGTGGAAATTTAGGAAAATCCTGAAAACGGTTTTTAGCTGTTGTTATTACCTATTTAGAGAAGAAGATTTATGCATCCGACTTGAGAAACTTCGTTAGCGCGACGTAGAATGGTGATGACGTCACCCGCGCTCGCCTCCTATTGGCTATGGCAGTTACTATAGGGCGACTAGGTGGCGCTAGGGTCGCTACAGTTCGTATTTGTTCGCGACTGTACCCATGTGCAGGCACATCGCCTCCACGGTCTCTCGGAGTTATTTTTACGTGACGGGAACTGTAATACATGGGCGATTAAAAGTTAGTAAGTAAGAAGTTATGCGAGTCTGTGCTCATTACTCGAATCTCGACTTAAAATGTTATCATAATAAAAGCCAAAGAACATTCGCAAAATAATTCAAAATACATACTCTATGATTTATTGAGAGAATTTAATATTCGAGTTTCTGAATAGGTATTCCTTAATATTTATACAAGAGACAGTGAAAGCGGAGTGGAGTCATAGTTCATATTTATTACCGTTTTAATGTTAGAAGGGCAAACTACTTCATAATCAGTGGCGTAGTATTAGGGCACAGAATAGGTAATAGTACGTTAGTTAGGGTACGTAAACTATCCTCCTGTTGCCACCCCCTCAATGATTGGCATCGTTACTCTATATCAAAGTAAACTTGGTGTGGTGCCAACATAGCATATAGAGTAAATAGTTTTTTTTCCCACGGGCAATTAAAATAGTATACGGAGTGTCAAAACCCATACTTCGAATCGTTCCCCGCAGTCATGTTAAAATTCAGGCAATTTCTAGATGGCGCCAAGGTCGTAGCCAGCGGGTCAAATAATAACAAAACAGCGGTACGAATGTGTCACTCAAGCAAGGTAGATGGCGCTGAATGTAAATAAGAACGATTCAAAGTATGGGATTTGTCAATCCGTTTACTTTCCATGATCCTTGCCACGGGCTGGGCAAAAATCATTGTTATGGTTAACAAAAGACAAAGTTATCAGATTAATCTTAATAAAAATCTACATATAACGAAAATCTTTTTTATGCAAGTATAATTATTCCTTGTGCATTCGGGTGACAAAAATGCCTTATATTCCAGTCTCTAAATAATATTGTGCTGTATATCTATTTATATCATGTGTACAGTGCGGGTCGTGAATTAATACCAACAACTTACGAATTAGGTATAAAGTAGGTATTAAAATAGCGTGGCACAATGTTCATGACTAATTTTCATTACCCTTTGCTATGAATAAGAGTTCAACCCATTGTTCAGGCATCATAGTTACAACTATACTCAAGAGCAATAAAAACGGGTCATTTTGTATGAACAATTCCATACAAAGTGACCCGTTTTTTTTGCTCTTGAGTGTAATAGAGGCACATTTGAACTCAAAATAACGCCTTCCAACTCTGGCACAATTTGGTCAGGAGCAGGAGTGTTAGGGAACAATCCTCCAGAACCTGACGAACGGCCACAAACATGAACTTTAGTTAAAATATATCTAAGCGTATTCCGTTACTAACATAGGCATGACACCTGGTGAAAAATAAATTATATGTTAATACCTATGACACAATGATCCAATGTCTAAATTTAGGTCATCAAATTAATTTAGAAAGAGGAATGTATCAGTCTTGCTTAAGTACTTCGAGTACGCCACGCCACATAACAGTGAAAACTATAAATAATATAAAACGTCTTTTACAATCCCTTAATTTATAACAAGCAAAAATTGCGTGTCTGATCCTAGATAGCAATAAGCTATGATAATTTTAAACTATACGAGATTGTGTTCATTAAATAAGTAGCTATAATAGTAGTTTATGCAACTGTTACATAATGAGGGTCCTTAAAACACGAGTGTGGTTTTATAATAACATCACACGAGTGTTTTAAGGCCTAATTATTTGTGTAGTTGCATACATTACTTTATTTACGCACATGTTATAAGTACTCTAAGATGGGTTCAGAAGCCGAAGGTATATAATAGTCACACCTGTCACGAATTTGGCTGTTTTTTTTTTTTAATCATAGACAAACATACCGAGCTGACGTTTCGTAGACTGTTTTTTTTATTGTAAATTATGTTGGTTTTTGAAGATGTTTCATATTTGAAACTCTTAACGACATCGAATTCGATATCGAAAAGTCATTACGACATCGAATCCAATCGATCGAATCGAATAGTAATGACTATTCGTTACTGCTGGCGGCAGTCGACAACATGCTGGTCATTACCTATGATTTCTGAACGCATTATAGAGGACTTATGATATGTGTGTACATAAAGTAAGTATTGTGTTCTTAGAAGTAGTGAATTTGATATTTTTTTATATTCTACCAATATGTTAATACTTACAGCTGCAGCAGTGTGTTAATTGAATACTCGTGATATTTAAAAACTTACACTTATCAATCCCCGTTTGGGGTTGCAATAACGAACTTTAATCATATACCTTAACGCATTGACTTAAGGACCGTTTTAAATGTCACTTTCTGCAAAGCGATTAACTCTGCATGTTAGTTATAGGTCAATGCTAATCGGTCACACGTCTTATATGTATATAAAATATTTTTATCTAAGAGTAATAATTGTTTACATATCACTTTTAAGTTTCATCTTAACATTCAAAATTTTACCAATAATTATTTGGATTTCTTCTCCTTTTCGCCTTTTTCTTCTTTTTTGTCTGAATCGTCTTTCTTTTTATGAATCAGACTGTGTTTAGCTTTTTTAAATTGTTTTTTAACCTTGTCCTTTACTTTGTTCTTTTTGGGCGTTGGCAATTCTGCCGACTTCATAGAAGAGCTGTTTGACTCACTGCTTCTCTGGGCTGTAATGTGAAAAAAGAAGAATTATTTACAAAGACTATTGAAAGTAAAACACTGAAGATTGTAATTTAAATGATTGTTTAATTATGTTTGATTGTGTCAATCAATCACAATATTTGGTCAGGCAGGGTTACGCTATGTTGCGCTTTATGTCTATTCATTCATTTATTCAAAGTTTTCGCCAATTAACTTATATTTTTAGCAGCAAGCGACGGCGACAACTAACATCGTTACAACTGCCAGATGAGGTCAAACAGGTTTAGGCATTCCAGCAGCCCTCTAGGTTAATAACGGATCTGCAATCCCTCTGGAATTGCGGGTGTCTGTGGGTAGTGGTGATCACAAACCCTCAGGTGACCCACTTGCTCGTTTTGCTTTCTTGCTTTATAAAACAAACATCGTAGTTAGCGAGCGACTCGCTTGATGATGACGTCGACAGCGAGGTCCAAGCGGTCGCGTGCGTTAGCCGACAGAGGCATTGTTCCACCGTCACCGGTGCCCGCTGCGCGCACTGAGGGAGAGGCGAAACGCAAGTGACCTCGCTTGGAGGCGATGGAGGCGGCGATGGCTTGGTCCTCCTGGCGCTCGCGGCGGCGCTCGGCGTCCAGCTGCTGCACCAGCTCGTCCCGCAGCCGCACCACGTGCACCAGCCGCGCTACTAGCTGCTCCTCGCGCGCCTGGAAACGTCAGGACATATTCTATTATTATTGATATTTCTAGCTCTTTTAATGAGAAAGCAATAAAATTTCGATCATATCGCAAATGGCTGACGGCAACAGCAAACTTTTTTTTTTTCTTAAAAACGCTATGAACTGTTGCCATTAATTAACATTAGTAATAAACAGGAGTCAGAAGGTTAATTGTTTAAAGCGTCCAGTAAAGTAGAGTATTCGAATTTGAAATTAAAGCGTCCAGTAAAGTAGAGTATTCGAATTTGGAATTAAAGTGTCCAGTAAAGTTGTATGAAAAACCATAACATACCATTACATGTATTTCAATTCAGAAGTATCTGTATAGTCCCGTCCTGTATCAGTGCTTCAACATGCTTCCACCGTAATAACCATCCTGGACTCATGCTATATTTAAAACCAAACTCGTAGGTACTTTTCCAGGGTGGCTTACTTACTGGTCTCTGCAGTAATGTACTATTGCAGACAAATTAAAGTATTGTTGCTGCTGGTCGAATACTATTACAAATTTCGCCACGGGATTACCAGATATTAAAACGTTGGTCTGAAGTTTTTACTTCAAACCATACATCCGGAAAACTAGTCCAAAAGTTAAATCGGACTCAGCGGAATGACTTTAATATTCCTAACCATAAAACAATAATTTCAAAAACAAGCTTTTTTGCCGACTGTACTTTATATTGCCTGTACTTGTATTGTCATCTAACTTACGTGTCCATACAAAATTTCATGTGCATGCCATTAACCGTTGAAGAGTTCCCGCCTTTGGAGTCGATCCTGGCCGCACCACCAGAATTTTACTACCAGATTATTGTATTTTCACCGGATTTGCATAAGTGTGCCAAATTTCATTTTAATCGGTTGAGGATAAGTAAATAAAATAAATAAATATCATGGGACAATTGACACCAATTGACCTAGTACCAAATTAGGCAAAGCCCGTACTATGGGCACTAGACAACGGAAAAACATACTTATATAGATAAATACGTACTTATATACATAATAAACATCCAAGACCCGAGAACAGACGTTCGTATTTATCATACAAACCACTTTCGGTTGTGTAGCACCACTCATTCCATGCACAGACATATGTCGATTCATCTTTACACACGTCTGTAAAAACCCTTCACCTCTTCCATTCAAACATACTCACTCAATCATTCATACCGCACGCCATATTGGCCTTGTCACTTTTCCCCTGTGTAGTGTAAATCACGGGACCCCTAACAACACGTCAGATTAAAGTTGAAACTAGTTTCAATTTTCACCCGACTGCGTGGGCCGATTTTTACAAGTCAACTTGAGGGTAAATATTATTAATGCAGGTAATTAGTACACGTGATTAGGTAGCACTGTGATGAGTCAGTTTAATTAATTACCTTATCTGCGTCGATGCGATTAACAGCGGGCCTCGATTGTATCACCCTGATTTCGTGTTCAATATCAGCCTGCTCTTGTTCCAACCGTTGCTGTCGCCGTCTAAAACAAAGTTAAATTAATTTCACAATGAGAAACAATATAGCTGGGCACCACACACTACAAAGATATCGTATTTTCAACATGATCGCATTAAGCAACTCTACTGCAAGCCGTAGTATAGAGCAGCAGAAAAATTGTTTACTCAATCGTCAAGTGTGGATAAAATACCGCGACATAATTAAGCGTGATAAGTGATAACCACCGCTACATAAAAGTACATTGCCACCTCCTCCTCTTTTTTGAAGTCGGTTAAAAACAGACCATGGCATAATTGAGTGACAAGTCTTCTCTCATTCAGCCAAATCGGTGGCTGTATGCGGGGGACAATTCGTAATTTAACATTTTTTATCAATGCCTCAAATAGCTTAAAAAAAATACGCTTTATAATAAAAAACCGGCCAAGTGTGAGAAGGACTCGCGCACGAGGGTTTCGTACAAAGATTTCCCTGCTTTTCCCCAGTATTTTAAGTTGTCCAGTATTAGTACAGCCCTGATCCTAAGCAAAATGTACGCAGTGTGGGTCATTACATATTGGTCTGTGACATATACAGACAGACATAAAAATTTAAGATATTTTGGCACCTAGCATAGGCGAGATTTAGCTTTAGCTCGGCGTGTTATAAGAGTTAATTAATAATAAAAAATCCTTATTCCATGGAGCATTTTTCTGAAATCAGTTCAATCTGTTTCAGAAAAATATTATATCTGCCATGGCTGAAATAGCAACTGGGATGAAACGAAAAATCTTACCCCCCCCCCTCTTTTTATATTTCGAGAGAATATGTCGAAATAAAGATACAAGTTTCTCATTTTTAGGGTTCCGTACCTCAAAAGGAAAAAACGGAACCCTAATAAGATCAATTTGCTGTCTGTCAAGACCCTTTTTCTCTGGAACGCGTGGAGGTAGCATGCCGAAATTAATATCAAATACTCAAGCCTGCGGTCCCTTCAAGCTGTGAAAAAATCAACCTTCTAAGTCAACACAATGAAAATATACAGTCATTAAAAGGGCAATTTCCATACAAATTGTCGAAATCCGAAAACCTAAAGGGTACTTCCAGTTGTCCTAGAAACTCGAAATTTGGTATGAAGGTAGCTCTTAACGACTCAGAGAAGTCTCAAAATCTTAAATTTTTATGTCTGTCTGTGGATTTCGCAAACCAATATAATTTGACCCCACACTGTGTACATTTTGCTTAGGAGCAGGGCTCTGCTAACACTGGACTTCTTAAAACTCTAGGGAAAAGCGTTAAAATCTTCGTAAATCGTTCTACGGAACCGTCGTGCGCGAGTCCGACTCGCACTTGGCCGGTTTTTTTTTCACGAACTACGACATAACATAACGTACTACTAAAACACACTACTACACAGTAAACTAAGAGCGCTATCGGATTACATACATATCACAATACTATTAATCCCACTTTCGATTTGAAGAATACCGCAAAAAAAATACACAATGATAAGAAACAGACAGCAATAAATTATGATAAGATTTAAGATATTATAAAATTACAATCCTCACTCACGCGAATTTAGGTAAATACAGTGTCATAACTAAAAATAGAATTTTAAGAAATCAAAGTACTTACATGTACATTAATTCAGTTTGTTTCCGGAACAAGTCGTTTTTCTCGTTGACCAATTCGCAAAGTTGAATAACCAAGTCTTCCACTTCCTCTTGGGGGGCTGGGGCGGCATCCTCGCCTGTTGACAATCAAAATAAGTTTATTTTGTATCCTACTGCTTGGCAAAGACCTCTACTCACTTGCGCCACTCTTGTGTAGCACGCACGCTCCTGCCATCCGCTTTATTGGTCTAACTATAACTAACTTTAAATATAAAAGCAGGGGGATACTTTTTTACACTACATTTTTTGGGATGGCTGTCTGTAATATTTACATCAAACAAATAATAGAAATGCCGTAATCGCTATTGGTTTAGAGACCTCATATAATGTACCTACACGTTAATCAGAAATCTTGGTGGTAGAATACCTTCACACTTGTCGCGGATCATCTGCTCGATGAGCACGCCCTGCCGCTCCAGGCCCAGCTGCTGCGTCTCCAGCATGTCCAGCTGCACCTGCAGCTCCTCGGGCGACATCTGCATCTTGACCTCGCGCCGCTCCGGCAGCGGTAACCCCGGCGCAGGGCCTTTCAGACGCCGACCAGCTGTCAAACACGATAGATACTATATGTATAATCGAATCTAATACCTATAAGTGCTCAATTATGTACAGATATACATACATCTACATACTTGTACTGCACAAAATATTGATAGAAAATGAATAGGAAATATTTCGGCAAGGTATTGAACAAGTCATAACAAACACCACAGCAAAGCTTTTGTGACTACCTAATGTAATTTTAAGGGCAAAATGTCCAAGGGATTGATTCCAATCAGATAGCAGATGTTGTCAATCCGAAAGCCGATTTAAGACTAGGCTAGAGAGTAAATAACATAAATTATTATACTTGTATGTACTTCTTAAATGATTCGCGGTTGATTAGATCTAACATATTTTAATACGGAATATTGACCGCGAATACCTGTTAGGTTTGATGAGCGCCCGGTATTCCAATGTATTTACTGGTGTCGTGATCACGGCCATCACGGGTAGACGGGCGGCGCTCATCAAACCTAGTGAGGTAATCGCGGTCAATATCCTAACAAACATAAGAAATCGCGTAATTGAGCCGGGATTAGGTCAGAATATGACTAATTATGATAAAAGTAATTGAAGATGTAGATGTAGCGTTTTGTCCGATCCGCGGCCGCGAACAAACAAGATGATGTAGGTTTATCAGATATATTGTTAATTGGCGGCTTAGTTATCTGAAAGTTCTGTATTTGCATTGTACAATGCGATCAGATTCTTAAATTTAGTTGATTCATACACTTTATCGTTGATGTCATTAAGTACTGTAGCTTACTTTATTATCAGGATTATCGATGACACACAATAAGCATTAACAGAATAATATATGTATTTACACCACTAACATGTCACGTATATACATACTTCCGAATGCGCAAGTAAACATCGGAGAACGATTCAAAGTATGGGCTTTGCCACTCCGTTTACTTTCATCCTCCTTGCCTAAACTAACAAAAAAAAAGGACATGTGCGAGTCAGACTCGCGCGCCGAGGGGTTCCGTACAAAGATTTTCCCGCTTTTTTCCAGTGTTTTAAGTTGTCCAGTTAGCAGAGCCCTGCTCCTAAGCGGCCCTACGCAGTGTGGGGTCATTTTATATTGGTCAGTGACATATACAGACAGACATAAAAAACAAAGATTTTGAGATTTTTGTGAGTGGTTGTGCTATAGAGCTACCAAATTTCAAGTTTCTGGAACAGGACATAGGACAACTGGAAGTACCGATTAGGTTTTCACAGTACGGCAATTTGTATGGAAACAATCTTTTTAATGACTGTATCTTTTGATTGCTTTGACTTAGAAGTTTGATTTTTTCACAGCTACAATTGACTGCAGGCTTGATTATTTGATATTAATTCAGCCTGCTACCTCCACGCGCTCCTGAGAAAAAGGGTCTTGACAGACAGACAGACAGACGGACAACAAAGTGATCCCATAAGGGTTCCGTTTTTCCTTTTAGGTGCGGAACCCTAAAAACATACAAGGAAGAGTTTCCAAATCACCATCAGAGTTGTTGCGTATGTCGGATGAGTCGTCGCCTCTCTCCGACGAGGCACACCCGGACATTGTGGACATGCTGTCTGGGGGCGTCGGCGCTATTCGCTTCTTCTTCAGCTTGGGCGTCGCCGTTCCATACGATTTCTAGAAGAGTTACGTTACGTTAGAGGTACGTTATGTTAGTTATGGGATGAGTGGGCCATCAAAAGGGTAACACTGAAAACCAGCGCCGCAGCATCATGCTGAGGGTGACATTTTTAGTGCTATTCGGCACATATTTTTAATCGTTAGTTTTTAGTTGTCTTTGTTAGTTAATAGTGTTTGCATTGACTGTTTATTGTTGATTATTGTTTTCTTTTTAATTGTATGTGTAAGTGTCAAATTAGTTTCTAATAAATATATACGTATACATATTTATTTTCATTAATTTGGTTTGTAATTTACTTAGTGTGAATAGAAGTACAGACTATTAAGCCAAGAGTATATAGGTACTCAGTTTTAATAGTGACGGCGAAAGATTTTAATAAGCTGACGATTGCTGATTCTAAAGGAATAAACAACTTAAACCCAATGAAACACCAATATTATTATATTTATCCTAACTAAAAATTATACTTGGTTAAATGGCTTCACTTACTTGCTGCTGTCAGCTGCGCCGAGTAGCCGCGCGAACAGAGCGTTTTCGCGCTGTGTTCCTTTCGCTACCGCCGAAGCGTGTGCTCTCAGAGGAAGGACGTGAGTGATCCGTTTATTTCACTAACCTCGCTGTATTTTCATGTTAAAAATCACTTACTTGATCAGAATGCACAGTAGAAGTGTAGGAGCTAAGCGAAGATATGCTAGCAACATCGTCCATGGAAGTGGAGGCGTGGTGTGGGGCTTCGGTGACTGTCAACGAGGGCGGCGGCGGCGCCCGGACCTTCTTGCGGCGCGGCGTGCCGCTGGGCAGATTCGGGGTACTCGTTGCAAGAGAGGACTTGTACATATTCGAGCTAGAATGGATAAAGTAATATAACCATAATTTTCAAAGTTGAAAAACCCACGACAGCTTCATTTCCATGTCCAATGTCTCATTAAACGCAACCTAGCTAAGAATCAACGCGATTAAATTATCAACCCGTTAACGAACAAAAAGAAACTATTCGTATTCACAAAAAAACGTTTATTACAGCGCGCCCCATTACGAGTTAATGCTATAAGCTATAACATTTATCTAAGAACCATTGCCAGGGAATTACGAACCCTTTACAGAAAACCGTATCCGGTTCGGTCAAACCGTTTAGTAGATAATCAGGAACATTCTCTATTCCGTCGTGGTTTTAAATAGTACTGTAAAAAGTTAAGAGCAAAACTTTACCTTCCAGTGTGAGATTCTTCATCGGTCGAAGGCTCTTCCCCATCAGACCAAAAAGGGTTGGCGGCTATAAGTCTTTTCCTAAAAAAATAACTTCGTTTTACTTGATGGACTAGAGGACTAGATATGATAGAAATGACGAGGAAATGTTTAAAATTATACATGTACAAGTATTTCTCTGTGTTTACGCGATTAGGTGCTTCTGAGCAAATTCCTTGATTGCTTTTTAGTTTTTGCTCATTTTTAGGGTCCAAAAAGAAAAACGGAATCCATAGGATCACTTTGTAGTCCGTCTGTCTGCCAAGACCCTTTTTCTCTGAAACGCACCACAGCGAACAGTCATTAAAAAGGGTTTTTAAATACAAATTGTTGTGGTACAAAAATCTAGACTATGTATACTTACAATCTGTTGTCCTAGAAACTTGAAATTCGGTATGAAGGTAGCTCTTATAGCACAACCAATCAGATAAATCTGAAAAACTGTTATTTTTTTATTTATTTAATTTTTTTTATTTCCATGTTATGTGTGTATGTATGTGTCAGTGACCAATATAAAATACTGACACCACGGTGCATACACTTTGCTTAGGAGCAGGGCTCTGCTAACACTGGACAGTTTAAAACATTTGGGGAGAAGTAGGAAAAATTCTTCGGGACGCGATTCCCGTGATGCGCTATTGAACTATTACGCTATTGAGCTATTAGATGAACTATTTACATACCTACAAATTTGCACGCAACCCTCGGTGCGCAAGTCCAACTCACACTTAGCGGTTTTTTTAAATAGGTACGTACGCGGGCGTGGAGGTATTATCGGGCGGTATCCTCTGGGGCGGATGAATCGGCGGCACGTCGTCGTCCTCTTCGTCCGTGCTACCAAACGGGTTCGTGCTCACGTGCTCCGTAACCTCTTTGGTAGCATCGTCCTGAAATTTAAACTATTAAGACCAATGTCAACGCAAAAAAAACCTCAACAATTGTAAGCACATACCTCATCATCGGAAAACGGGTTCAAATGGTCAGGATAAAGTTTAGTGTCAACTTTATTCTTTAAATTTTCCTTATTCGTTTCTGATTTTCCGCCTTGGACGAGGATTTTTTTCTTCCGCGGGGGAACACTTATTGCTATTTGTGGTTTAATAATATTTGATTCAGTTGTCAATAAAGGAGGACAGTCGATTTCGGTTGTTGTGTTGGTTTGGCTAGTCGCTATTCTAATATCGTCAGTCATATTACTCTCAGACTTTTGTACATCTCCAGTGGAATCAGATTTTTGTTCAAAAACAGAGTCAGTTGATGGTTTTTCATTTTCAAAACAAACGTCTTCCTCCTTTGGACATGCAGAAACATCGACATTATCAGAAACATTTTTAACGTCTTCAGTATCTGCTGCTAACTGAGTTTGTAAGAAATTAATTTTGTTTGTATTGCTCTTGTACACCTTTTCAGGGCTTTGTTGTCTAAATAAATTTGTGCTTTCTGTAGTATCAACACTGTCAAAGCTAACTTCCATTTTGTCCGTTGACAGAGTTTGTGATGTATTCGTTTTATTTAAAACACTACATGAAATTGGTTCTTTGTTTTTACCATCTAAATTGTCTGTTATTGATATATTTGCAAATTTTTCCTTTAAATTGACTTCTTTTTCTGTACTTTTTTCAAACATGTTTATTTTTTCTGTAATAAATGACAAGTTCCATTAGACAATTTTTACTTTTACTAAAAGCAATAATAATGTAAGCATGTTAAAACTAAATGAATAACTATACTTAAGTACGTAATTTACAATGTTTATTTCTAATAGAATAAATAGGTGGTAAGCATGTAATATTTTTAATTAAGTGCCTGCTATTCAATACGTATAGTACCTAAGCACTAATAATAAACTTACACCAAAGTAATGATAATAACGTAAATTAAATGAATTCGTTAATTTGTATCACGTTTGTGTCCATGAATATTGTGTAAAACAACATGTCATAAAGTGCATCCGTACTACCGATTTGGTGGTCTTACTTAAAGAGCGACCAAAAAGTCAAGAAAACGGAGAAAAGAGTAACTAAAATTTCTCATACAAATTTCTTGCCATTTAAGCAATTTACGTCAAAAATGTGACAGTTACGATAGGAAGTAGCGCCCTCATTTAATTTCTTGATTTTTTGTTCGGGCTGTGAATCCTCTAGTCTAAAGCTGACTTGCGCGGGCCTGGGTCGGACACATTCGGTTAACATTGCGTCGGAAGAGACCAATACCAAATACCAAGTGTCAAGTTAACCCCGAGTTACTTTCTAACCCATATCGGTGCAAGTCTGCCTAAAAGTAGTGTACCTACTGAAATGATTATTCATTAGACAGCATTATTGCTGTCTTGTTTACTAGGTGTTAAAACAAAACTTTTCAACACACTTGCTCGTAAATTGATTCTTATTCCATGATGCAATCACTTAATGACATTTGAAAGCTTTTGAAGGTAGCTCCGAATAACCAATATCTGGCGATAAAGGTCTGTTCAATTTTACAATTTTACCTGCTTAATTTTACAAGGTACCTATTTAAAACTATTTTTCTCGCAACTGTGTTGAAAGATGTCGTATGAAATGCGTGAGCATTGGTCATTACACTCCCCGGCTATATTATTGAAGCATTCACCTGTGGCTCAAGCTTAAAATTCTCCTCGAATGTAATGACCAACTTAGCATACTTGTAGTAGGTACTATTACTAGGTTTAAAGTAAAACTTTTTCGCCAGTAGGCTTAGTTTGTATTTACTAAAAGAACACGTACGCCCCCTCACACCTACTTACCCCCTGGCCCCTAGATGCCAAAACTCAGCTTTTGATATTTTTTGGTACTTAACCAAAAGGGACCTCATTTTATGCACCCGCGGACCCTTGCATGGTCTAAGACAACTCTGAATTAATTGGCCTATTCCACAAAGAAACAATACACGTACAATTGAAATGAAATCGAAATACCACAATAAACAATTTGAATAAGTACTTCTGTAAACTTGTACCTTTGCGAAATAGGCTCCAAATTCGTGTCTACAAGGTGTAATGAAAGATGTGTTACAAACCTAAAATTACATTTGGCACTCATGTGTCGCTGCTCACTTACTTTCGTTGCGATTACTATTTGATGCCACAATAACATACGAATTTATTATTAAAAATTATTAGCATTCAAATGCAATATGATTAACCATTGTTCTCATTCTAGGCAGGGTAATAACATAAACATGACAAACACAGAAGCCAGAACTCAAGGAATAGTAAGAGAGATGAAAAAAGACTTTGATAGTTAGGTACTCACCTAAAATTGACTGAGGTCTTGATTTATGTTTCGGAATAATTGGCTCTTCATTGTGGAGCTCATGCTTTGTCTTAGACAAATCCTGATCAAACGCTAACATTCCTATTTGGTCATTATTATTATTAAGAAACTTAGGCATCGCCTTTTCATTTTTGCAACTATCGCAACAAAATTCAGATCCTTCAATAACTTGAAAATTCTTGGGGTTCAAGTGGCCTGAGCACTTGGAGCAACGGAAGCACCGTCTATGATAGAGCTTGTGCGAGACAATGAGACGCTGTGCGAGGTACACAGGCAGGCCGCATGCAGCACACTTGTCTAGACCTGTCTTTCCAAATTTGATTGGTGCCTATAAGTGAAAATAATGAAGCATAGATTTAAGAATGCAAGAAACAAACATACAGTGTACATGATAAGTGGCAATAAAGAACTCTGAAAAACTAAAATAGCCTTACAATTTCTTATTTAAAACTCATTGCTATCTACAACCTTATTAGTGCATACAAACATAAGAGTAGGGGACTTGCTCTAGTAAATAATAATTCCTGGGATTTGAAAATTACATTAGCATTTATCACATGTTACCAGACAGTTACAAACAGTAGGACCCTAAAGGTTATACACTCACGGGCAAAGAAAACAGCTAGATGGAAAAATCTCAGTGCCTAACTTATAAATTAGAGAAGCTACATTTATGAAACAAACTTTATTACAGGGAGTTTTAATTCCTAAAGAAATAAAACTTCAAAGTGGTGAACGTTTATTATGCAAATAAATGATACAAAATATCATATTAATCATATTTATTAATAATATAATTAATTTAATATTCATGCATGGCAATTAGAGATGCAACAGATAGTGGTTTGGCCGGATACCGGATATCCGGCCGTCGCGACCGCCGGCTATCCGGTATCCGGCCAAAACTTTTTACCTAAAATACAATACAAATATTCTTTATTGAAAACCACAAAACAGTACAAGGAAATACCTTCTTCTTCTTCTTCTTTTTCAGGCTTTTTCTATCCACTGCTGGATGTAGCCCTCTCCTAATCTCCTCCACTCCGACCTATTCTCCGACTTCCTGAGCCAATACGGTCCGGCGTAACTCTTTAAGTCATCCGACCATCTCATCTGGGGTCTGCCCACACTTCTTTTTGTGGTCCGCGGTCTCCACACCAGCACTCTATGGGCCCAACGATTATCCACTCGACGTGCCACATGCCCTGCCCAGTTCCATTTCAGTCCTGCAATACGTCTCAAGATGTCGGTAACTTTGGTGCGTTTCCGGATGCATTCATTCCGCACTCTGTCTCTCAGACTAAGCCCTAACATGGCTCTCTCCATGGATCTCTGAGCGATTTTGAGCTTTTTAACCGTGTTTACTGTAAGAGGCCATGTTTCGGAAGCATATGTTAGTACTGGGAGAACGCACTGATCGAAGACCTTGGTTTTAAGGCATTGGGGCAAGGATCCAGAGAATACCGGTCTTAGTTTGCCGAAGGCAGCCCATCCAAGCTGGATACGACGGTCAGTTTCCTTCGTTAGGTTTTGGCGTCCCACCGTCATCACTTGTCCCAGATACACATATTCGTTGACTTGCTCCAAAGGTTTGTTGCCTATTAGAACTGGGTTTGCCGTAAGATCAGCCGTAGCCATTACTTTTGTTTTCTCCATGTTCATTTGGAGGCCGACTCGGACGGAGCTGTTATGTAGATCTTGCAGCATCTGTTCTAAACGGTGTCTGTCGTCCGCAATGATAACAATATCATCGGCAAATCTTAAGTGGTTTAAGTATTCCCCGTCTATGTTAATCCCCAGAGAATCCCAATTTACTGTAAGGAAATACCTACATGGAGTAAATTCGACGACACGCGGGCGCGATGGGCGGTGCAGTTTGCAACGTGTTTCTACGAGGGCTGTTTGATAAGTACCCGTGTTTTGAAAAAAAAAACATGTATTTTTTGGACACGTATATTTATTTTTCTACGTAGTCACCTTTTAGCTTTATAAACTCGTTCCAGCGGTATTCTAGCTTTAAGAAGCCACCCAAAAAATAAGATTTCGGAAAGTCGTCCAAATAGGCCTCTGTGGCGGCAATGACCTCTTCATTTGACGCAAATCTCTTTCCGCTGAGCCATTTTTTTAGGTTTGGGAATTAAAAAAATTCGTATTGGGCTAAGTCTGGGGAATAGAGTGAATAAAGTAGCAATTCATAGCGTAATTTTTCTAATTTTGCCCCTGCGATTGTGGACGAGTGAGCTGGTGCGTTGTCGTGGTGGAAAAGAACTTTTTTCTTTGTTAATTGGGGTCGTTCATCCCTTTAAACAGAATAAAATTCGCTCAAGAAATTTTCGTAGTATTGCCCTGTTATCGTTTTTCTTTTTGTAAGTAATCATTATGTATGATTCCTTGTGAGTCCCAAAAAACGATCGCCATGACCTTTCCGGCCGATGGGACGGTCTTTGCTTTCTTTGGAGCCGATTCGCATTTTAAGATCCTCTGCTCTGACTGTTTATTATTTTCTGAGGTATGGTTATGAATCAACGTTTCGTCCACAGTCACAAAACGAAGCAAACTCATCAGAATTGCTTCCATACTTTGCTAAACGTTGCTTCGAAGTGGTCACTCGGATAAGCTTTTGTTCCTCTGTGAGCAAACGCGGCACCCATCCCGCAGATACCTTTTTCATCCCTAATTTGTTTTCTAAAATATATTGTACCCACTCGATTGAAACATTAATAGTGTCAACAATTTCTCTAAGCTTTATTCGGCGCTCGGTTAATACGATATTTTAAATTTTCTTGACCATCTGTTCCGTAGTCACCTTAATAGGGCGGCCTGAACAGTCTTCGTTAAAGACGGATGTTCTGCCGCGTTTGAATTCGTTATACCAATATCTGATAGTTGTCATAGAAGGTGTATTATCCTTGTAAACACCTTGTATCTATACTTTTATCTCTTCACATGGTTTTCCTTCCAAAAACAGAAAAGGAATTACAAACGAAACTGTTCTTTCTCCATATTTGCAAATTGAAATCGAATTCTGACTTTCAACAGCCGTTAAACGAAAAAAAACAAAAGAATGCTGTGATATATTTTTACCTTTTCTGACCCATAAAGGATGCATTAAAACCTTCGTATACATATTTTCAGCCAGTGATTAGAATAACATTTGAAAACGGGTACTTATCAAACAGCCCTCGTACTTGTAGGCATGTTGTAGCTGTTGTAGCCAATTTTTTGATTACTTTATGATTTGATATTTATGTTACTCATCTGATACTTTTACTTTTCTCTTTATAATTAGGTACTAAATTACTAACTGGTATCCAGCCGGATATTAAGCAACTATCTGGTATTCGGCCGGATACCGGATAGTGATCATATATCCGTTGCATCTCTAATGATAATGCCAGGCCACATACTACTCAAATTGTAAATTAGTATCTTGGAAACATTAGCGTCAATCCCATGGTATGGTCAGAGAGAAGCCCGGACCTCAACCAGCATACCGTTCGAGTCACACAGCTCTATTATTTTAAGAGTAATTGTGTTTTTCATATCAACCCATACTTTTTGCCTGCAAGTGTATGAACATAAAAAGGATAGCCCAGTAACTTGAAGCAATTGAGACTATAAATAAAGAGACTTTAAAGAAGAATAACAAAGTGCTGCAAACATGACGAGACATTAACTACAGTGAATTTAAAAGTAACACAAACCTTCACAGCATATGATGAAGATGACTCGTTAGCACTCTTTGACTCGTTTTCAGGAACCTTTGTGGTCACTGAAAAGTTTTAAACAGAAGTTATCTAATGAATCAAAAATGTTACAAATGTAAAGGGGAACCACAAAGCTTAATGTTAAATGGGATTACATTTATATTTAAGAACTATTTTACTGTTTGTGCCCAAATGCGGGTGGTAGGACCTTGTGCGAAGTCCGTCCGGATCGCTACCACCATCTTACTCGTTAATCCTGCCGCTAAGCAGCAGTGCTTGCACTGTTGTGTTCCGGTGTGGAGAGTAAGACAGCCGATGTAATTACAGGCATAAGAGGCATTTCATCTTAGCCCTCTAGGTTGGCAATGCATCTGCAAACCCTCAGAGTTGCGGGTGTCTTTGGGCAGTAGTGATCACTTACCATCAGGTGATCCACTTGCTCGCTTGCCTTCCTTGTTGTATAAAAAAAAAAAAAAAATTAAATACAAAGTTTCAATAGTTAATTTGTTTTCATTAGCATACCTGTGTGTCCTAGTCTTTGATAAAACTGTGACAAATATGTAAGTACTGATAATCTGTCTGGCACTTCATTCTCTACCATATCCTCTGGATCCAGCAATGCAGGAATACCCAGGTGTTTTTCTGCAATACTAAATGCCCGCTGATTGTTTTCATAAATGTTTTCAGGCTTTAATGTAGCTACATCTCTGAAACGAGAGACAATAAGGATTAAACTCAAAAACAGCAAAGATACAATGAAAAGTTTAGTGAATTCTACTTACATTAAATCCGGCCTGAAGTGATGAACTAGTGCACAGAAAGCTATGCCATTTCTCCAAGATGTGGTCATATTATCTACCTGTACATTTGGGCAGTCTTTGATCAAGCGTTTACACCATAATTCTAAAGCCTTCGTCCCTTTTACTTCCGACATTTTCGAGTATTATGTCAATTAGCAGTAAAAGTAAGCCACAACACTCATCATCTACACCATGACTCATATAAGTTTAGGGTCATCTTCGGTAGCTGTTCTGCTTAAACTCATGGCGTGTAACCAACTTTTCACTTTAACAAAATTATTAGTAAAACAAAACGACAATTACTTTAAAGTTTAAGAAAAGTGATTGTTGGGTTGGCATTTTATCGCACTTCTAAGTCAACTAACGATTTGAATGACGTTTCGTAAATGTCAAGGGAGTAGACAGTAGACCGACCAAAAAGAAAAAAAAAAACGGAGAAAAGTGGAACTAAAATTTCTGAAAATTTCAAAGCAAATTTGTTGCCATACGTCAAAAATGTAACCGTTACAAAGAATGTGGCGCCCTCATTTCAGTTCTTGACTTTTTGGTAGGACTGTACTGTAATAGACAGGTACAGTCAAGTGCATAAAAAAATGGGTGCTTAAATAACTTACTTTTAATTACTACACTACTTAACGATGGGCGCCTTGAAAGATGCAGGTCTTGATTATAGAGATAGGAGAATAATTTATGAACTTTACCAAAGCCAGGAAGCAATTATTGAAGTAGGGGAAGAGAAAGGAAAGGCGAGAATCCGTCAAGGAGTCAAACAGGGATGTTTGCTCTCACCACACATTTTTAATGTGTTTATTGAACGTGCAATTAGAAAAACCACCCCCACTGAACCCCCAATCTACGCCACTGATGTCTGTGACGCCACTGGATAGGGAGTTCTGCGGCAGAACTCCCTATCCAGTGGCGTAACTTCTGCCACAGGAATACCTACACCTATTATGAATAGTTTTGTTTTTCTTATTTTCATGGATAAATCCACTCTGACCTTTAACTTTTGCTGTTGACGATAGTCATACCATAAGAATAAATAATAACATCTATACTTAGCAGTTACAGGCACTCAATGTAGATTGAAGTCGTTGTCAAAAAAAAATTGAGTTGAGAGACAATAGTGAGTATATTACTCGTAGGTACATACATGTACGAGGGGCGGCTGAAAAGTAATCTACCTAACAATGAAACAAAAGACTGTCGTGGCAATTATTTTTTTTCTATGTAGTCCCCTGCTAGTAAAATGCACATATAAAATTTTTCAAATATTGAATTTAAACCATTAAAAAAAAAAACTTTCGGTTTGTCGTCAAAAAAGTCAGTAACCGCAGCCTTCATTTCGTCATCGGTCATAAACCTTCGTCCCCTGAGGTCTTTCTTGAGAAGTCTAAACAGAAAATAGTCACAGGGGGCTAAATCTGGACTATAAGGGGGGTGGTCAATGGTTTCGAAGCCATTGTTTTTAATTGCTAGCTTCGTTGTGCGGGCGGTATGCACTGGTGCGTTATCGTGCAAAATCAGAATTCCTTTGCTTAGTTTACCTCGCCTTCTTTTATTGTCTCTCTTAGTTGATACAGTAAGTTTGAGTAATAATCAGCATTCATTTTAGTTTTCTTCGGTAAATAATCTTTGAGCAAAATCCCTTCTGTGTCCCAAAAGATCGTAGCCTAAAGTTTACCTGCCGATGGACAGACCTTGAATTTCCGAGGCGGCTTCTCATTCTTAAATTTCCACTGTAACGACTCTTGCTTACTTTCCGGGTCCCATTGTCGAATCCAAGTCTCATCACATGTTACAATTCTAGAAATTATTTCTTCCTCTTTCCCTCGACTCATGTCCAAAAACTCTTCGCAACATTTGACACGCCTCTCCATGTCAAATGCAGTCAACAATATAGAAAGCATATCTCTCAGTACATCTACAATACAAGCGAACGCCGTAAACACAAACTAGCCCTTCCCGAACCAAAAATTAGTATGTATAAAAATAGCCCCTATTACAGATCTGTAAATGTATATAATAAAATACCTTTCAATATTAAGAATGAGGGGAAAGATAGCACTTTTAGAAAAAAACTGAAAGCATTTTTAATAACCAAATGTTATTATTCAGTGGAGGACTTCTTAGATGATAGGATAAAATAAAATAGGTAAATAATTAGCAATTAAAATAGTAAGTAATTAATTAGTCTTATGATAAGTGGTAATAATCTACATATGATCTCACAACAATACACAGGTTATAAATAATTATAAGTTTTAAATGTTGTTACATACATTGTGAAATGAAAAGTACTTGTACTTACCTAATTACCTAACTAATAGCTGATGTGTTACTAGTAACTAGTTAGGCAGTGTTAGCTAGTTTGTTTAGATCTTAATTGTTACCTGGTATATCTTAAGGTATAATACTTATGTATAATTATATTGCTACGCCCTTACAGGGTAGTACCTAGGTTAACTTAAGTTAATTTTATGTACTGTGCAATAAATAAATAAATAAATAAATAAATAAATAAACAATCTGGGGACCCAACGTGCACTAACCTTGGACATGTTCAAATGCTCATGAATTATTTCATTGACTCGCTCTTTACTGACGCCCACATCTCTAGCTATCTCCCACTGCTTCACTCGTCGGTCCTCTAATATATTTTTTTTCACCCTGGCTACATTTTCATCGGTGACGGCCAAAACTGGTCTTCCGCTACGAGGATCATCTTCCAGGCTCTCACGACCTAACTTAAACTGCTTTGACCAAAACTTTATAACAAATTCGGAAGAACACGAACTGCCAAACACACGTAACATACGCTGTCTGATCTCCGACGGCGTATTCCCTTCTTTAGTCAAAAACTTAATCACCGCACGCTGCTCGATTTTATCGATTTTCTCTTTTTCTAACGTCATGTTTGAAACAATTGTAGGAGACAAATAAACGTGATGCAATAAACAAATGAATGTAATACATTTTGAAAATATAATAACAAACGAATATAAATCCATACCAGCCAGCATTATTTTTGTATATATTTCTGACCCAGGAGATTACTTATCAGCCGCCCCTCGTATGTACGAGGGCTGTTTGATAAGTACTCGTTTTCTAAATATATTAATATCACTGGCCGCAAATAAGTATACCACCTTTTTAAGCCATTTTTCAGAGGCGGGAAAATTAAAAAAAAAAATGGCATTGTTTTGTTCTTTTTTCTCATTTGACAACGATTCAGTGAAGGCGTGAACTGAAAATTGTTAAAATGGAGAAAGAATAGTATCGGTCTGTAATTAGATTCTTATTTTTGGAAGGAAAAGCATGTGATGAAATAAAACTAAGAATGCAAGCGTGAACTTAAAATTGTTAAAATGGAGAAAGAACAGTATCGGTCTGTAATTAGATTCTTATTTTTGGAAGGAAAATGATGTGATGAAATAAAAGTAAGAATGCAAGCGGTTTACCATGAATGTGCTCCTTCTATGACAACCGTCAGATATTGGTATAACGAGTTTAAGCGGGGGAGAACAACCGTCTTTGATGAGGATCGCCCAGGCCGGCCAGTTGAGGAGACTACAGACGATATGGTTAAGAAAATTGAAAATATAGTTTTAGCCG
This sequence comes from Clepsis dumicolana, assembly GCA_963691665.1. Classification (NCBI taxonomy): domain Eukaryota; kingdom Metazoa; phylum Arthropoda; class Insecta; order Lepidoptera; family Tortricidae; genus Clepsis; species Clepsis dumicolana. The sequence goes on along the minus strand of OY829509.1, from coordinate 8,072,932 downwards.
ACCGCCGAATTAAACTTCGAGAAATCGTTGATGCTGTAAACGTTTCAATCGAGAGGGTACAACACATAATAGAAGAAAAATTGGGTATGAAGAAAGTATCGGCGAGGTGGGTGCCGCGCTTACTCACGAATGAGCAAAAACGGAACCGACTGACTACTTCGGAGCAGTGTTTGGCCGTGTTCACACGTAACCCGAAGGAGTTTCTGCGTCGTTTCGTGGCCGTGGACGAAACGTGGGTCCACCACTACACCCCGGAAATGAAAGAGCAGTCGAAGCAGTGGATTTTACCGGGTGAACCTGCTCCAAAGAAAGCAAAAACCGTCCCATCGGCTGGAAAGGTCATGGCGACCGTTTTTTGGGATTCGCAGGGTATTATACATATTGACTATTTAGAAAAGGGAAAAACAATAACAGGGCAGTACTATGCCAATTTATTGGATGAATTTGACGCCGTGTTAAAGGACAAACGACCCCATTTAAAAAAAGAAAAAAGTACTGTTTCATCACGACAACGCCCCGGCTCATTTGTCCAGAGTTGTGACGGCTAAATTTGCACAGTTACGCTACGACCTATTGTCTCACCCCCTGTATTCTCCAGATTTGGCCCCATGCGATTTCATTTTGTTTCCCAACCTAAAAAATGGCTCGGTTGCAAGCTATTTGGATCAAATGACGAAGTCATTGCCGCCACAGAGGCCTATTTTAATGACTTTCCAAAATCATACTTTTTGGATGGTTTATTGAAGCTTGAGTATAGGTCATAGAGTAATATAATATACGGGGAAGAGAGCGCCCTCTCAGTGGAAAAAAATGTCACCCTCAACCAGCCTCTACAGCAATGCCATCTTTTATCTGTCATAGTCGATAGAACAAACTTCATAACACACACACGCGCGCAAGCCCGGACACACGCGCGCGGGAGCACACACGCGCGCACACACACGAATTATGTGTACACACTCTTATTAGATTAGACATTATGAAAAATTCAAACTCAGAATTCAAAATCATTTATTTCGTAAATTATACATTTAAAGCGTCCAAAATGGCAACAACTAACAATAGCACAAATCACAAGCATCTGATATCGCAATAAATAACTGAAACAACACAGAAAGATTGTAACTAAAGCGTCCGAATTTTCGCCGCAACGTCCAATACACACGAACTGACATTGATAAAACGGAGGAGCTAAAAATCGACTCTACGTATTTACTAGTGGACAACACTGCGCATTTTCTAAAAAACAGAAAGCCGCTGGGCGCTGCATCGGCTGCATGCTGTATAACGTTTAGTCCAAAAATTGAAGGGATGTAGTAGGTGTACCAAAAACCGTTTTTTTTCTTCTTTGCATGATGATAAATTTTGCAAATTTTTTAACAGAAGTGCAAGCAATAATTTGAGACTGAAAATTACAAGCCTTCGGTTCGGTATTTTTTCATAAAATTTTGCAATATTTAATGAAAAAAAATAAACCGTATTTTTTTTAAACCGACAGCAATGATTGACGCACTAACTACTAAAAATTAGCCTTACACAGGTAAGAGATGGCGCAGCTAAAAACTTCAACTGTCAAATACAGGTAACTATCCTCCCCCTGGAAACAAATGTAACAAATGTATAGAGTTAAAAGGTGACTGTAGAAAAATAAATGCATATATACAAAAAAATATGTTTTTTTTTTCCATAAACGGGTACTTATCAAACAGCCCTCGTATATTAATATACCTACGTCGATATACCTACCTAATTATAGGCCAACGGACGCATCGAGCGAGGCGGAAACCCTTAAAGGACATTGAATACAAAACGTAAATGACGTCAATTTCACACATTGTCATTATTATGAGATAACTTCATTGAAAGAGTAGGTAAATACAAAGAGTAAATACCTACAATATCCTACCCACCGGTATAATGCTTTGTACAAGACGTTACGTAGGTACGTTTACGTTACGGTGCTAAAGGGTATCTTGACCTTGAGTAGGTTATAAAATTGAGCTAGGTACGTACTTACTTAACTTAAAATTTCCTTCATCTAATTCGCCACTTTTAACCGACTTCATTAGGTACATTGGGAATTCAAAATAAGTACTTCGATACCTACTTATTGCACGTCCTAGTTGTTAAACACTTGTTGCTTTACTGTCTTAACTGGAGGTACCTAATACTAACACCGGTGGATAGGTATATAATTTTAGGTAAACAGCACGTACAGTTGCTTACCTACAATACCTGCTAGATATACTTAGCGACATACATAAATTTATTGAATCAGTAGGGCTAGCACGACTGGCCGCGACTTTGTTTGTCGCGCGAGATTATATTACCCGTCTCGTTGCATTCTGAGTAGGTAACAGAAAAGGACGGGCAGTTGTTCTCGCGCGAGATAGAAGTCGCACTGTGAGTTGTGCTAGACCTACTGGCGTAACATTGCGGAGCTCAATATTTATGAATTAAAAACAAATACTTTGTTCACCCGCGACCACAAGTGAAAAATTCTTACATCTGTGCGGCAAATGTGTCCATGCAACACCTCCTCCTCCGTGCTACACGAATCAAATGGAATGGAATGGAGGGACAGGTATTGCATGTAAACATACATTATTTGCCGCACAGATATAACTATTTTTCACTTGTGGTCACGGGTGAGCAAAGTACTTAACTGTTTTCAGTTTACATATTATATTGCTTGCATACCCTACGTACGTACGTACCTATTTATTTTACTTCCGGTCACATACATGTCAGTTTTTGTTTTATTTCAGATAATAAAGTATCTAGTGCTACTTAACTGCCTAGTTATCTTATCTGCATGATATAAAGTAAACAAATTCCTTTTATACTCGATTGCCGCCAGGGCCGTGTTTTATAAATCTACAAGTTACAATTTACAGGCGGAAGTCTCCTTCTATCACCTTTTATTAGAAAGAGAATTCCGCTTGTAATTTGTAACTTGTAGCTCTATAAAACACGGCCCAGAAAGGAGGGTGATGTTTATCAAGTGTATTTTTACGTTGTACCTACCTATATACATTGCATATACTTACTTACCTTATTCTATATGTTCCGCTCTGCAGCCTAAAGAATTAGCTTGAGGCGCTTCTGGCTACCCATAGTCGTTTTAGATTCAAATACCTTGTTTAATATTAGAAATAAAAGTTTAATATTTAAAAAATAACTGAAGACTAGCTAATAATGTATGTAACCATAACCATGACCATAGTCCAGGCTGAAATATAATCCTCAATAGAAATATTTTTTAAAGTCACAGGTTTGCCTCGGCACTTATTATCGTGCGTTTCTCGAATTTTAATTACTATCCCTGTTATTCATAAACCTATTTTAACTAATATGCCGTTAAAGTTCGTTTGTCTTTTTTTGTCACATTGACGTTTCCGTTATTAAGAAGAAGACAAAACCTATTTTAGCTAATAGAGGAACCTAGAGAAAATTTAAACACTTTGGCGCTTTATTACGTTTTGAGCGCATTTTGATTACCAGGGTCGTGTTTTATAAAGCCACAAGTAACAATTTACAGGCGGAAGTCTCATTCTATCACCTTTTGTTAGAAAGAGACACGGCGCAGCCCCCATACTACGAAATTCGAAGTTCGTTTCGTATCGTCCCGCTCACTCTCGTGTTAAACAATATTAGCTTGAGAGGGACGGCACTATACGAAGTTCGAATTTTGTACTTCGTAGTCGGGGAGCAGATGTAGTATACTTATATACGTTTTACGCAAAGTACAAGAGGGGGAAGGGGGCGCGTTGAAAACGACTTACACAGCGATTACTTATCTTGAGATTAGAGTAGCGCGGTGATTTAAGAAAAACTAGCCCATTATTATGTACTTTATACATAGGTACCTTGAGTATTATTAGGCGTGCAGGCGGGGGCAAACAAAAATAACGAAACAGCTGTAACATGCCCCCGCCTGCAATATAAAGTACTTAATAATGGGCTAGTTTTTCTCTTTTTAGTTAAGTAATTGTTTTTCGATAGAGTTATTCGTATGCGAAATATTTAGCTTTGAAGCTGTCATTTTTGTTGGAGTCAAGTGTCCCCCCCCCTCCTATACCAGAGAAACTGTTGTATTTGGAAATGTGAAAAAAATCAGAGCAGTAGTGCATATAGTGAATTTAAAAGGAAAACTATCAAATATACCTACGTAGGCTTTACAGGTTTGGGAGTAATAGTTGATTAACTTATTATGTTTGTCTGTGTCGGTAACCGATTTAAAGTGACCCCACACTGCTTATAGTTTGCTTAGGAGTAAGGCTCTGCTAAGACTGGTTCAGGGACCGGAAAACCCTATCATTCGGCTAAGCCGTTCAAAACGGTAGCCCCTTCAACGGGCTACCCTAATACCCGTATAATATTGAGATTATTGGTAATAGTTAAATGAATTTTGTTAATGTATTATTGCACACATATCCTAGTTATATAATAATCGTAGTTGATTGATTCACAACTATGTGACAGGTTGTGACGTAACGATTTTAGCTGTATTTATAATATAATTACAAAATTGAAAATTAACATTTCAGGCAGTCATGTCTTAGTTTATTGTAATTTAATTATGCAAAACCATTAAAATGATTAAAATGTTAATTGTCTAGCCATAATCAAATCATGTACTGACTAAAACCGTGTGATCGGAAAGTGAGTGGAGATGTGGGTAAAAAGGAACGGCGCGGCGGCGACGGGGTTAATATTGCGGCAACAGTGGGACTAGAAGTTAAGTATTATTTTGTGTTTAATATCTATTGCTAATTAAATTTGGTGTATAATTTACTGTTGCTGATGTACACTATTACTTACAGGTTGTGCAAATTATAACAGGTATATTGAAACGGGTTATTGAGTTGTGTCACACATTATGTTATAATCATATTTTCAAATTAACGTCCCACCTAGGTAAAAAGGATCTTTAGTTTAAACAGTTACTATAGTTAATTATGTTCATTACGTTGTAATACGATCTTAAAGGAGATTAATGCTTGTAGAAGACAATACTGGTTGTATGTGCTTTAATAATTAAAAAAAAGGTAGAAATAAATGTATTGCGCTCATAACCACCTTGTTTACTTTCAGTGCTCGTAGTTCCTAACCGTATTTGCCTAACAATAACCCGTACATATTCGGGTAGCCCTAATCGTAACAAGAGGTAACCGCTTACCCGTATTTATTAGGTTTGGGTTAATCATATGCTAAGCGGTTACCTTCGGCTTGGGGTAGCCCTTTCACCCCGCTCCGCCGCGCGCCCGTGTTTTCGCGAAGCGAACCTGTACATTAGTAGTATGAAAACGGAAAGGAACTATGTACGAAGAGAACAATCAATTTATATTTTAATTTTTCCGTACTTATATAGGTAAGTATGTACTTACCTGCTTAAAGTTTCTATTAATCGACTTCAAAAAAGGAGGAGGTTCTCAATTCGTCGGTTTTTTTAAGTAAGATATGGGTCTTTTAACATGAAACTACCATGAGACTCAATCATAATCATAAATAAAAACGGATCACTCACGTATATAAGTCGAGTTTAGCCCGACTTGTTTCGGACTAATTCGTAGTCCTTCCTCTGGGGTTAGTAGTCGCGCGAGTTGAGCCGCGGCACGCAATGTGCGTCTCGCCTCCGCTGGGTCATGCGCTCCCAGAGGAAGGACTACGAATTAGTCCGAAACATATCGGGCTAAGCTCGACTTATATACGTGAGTGATCCGTTTTTATTTCATTATAAGATATGGGTGTCATTTTCCAGTTTTCCGGGGATGTTGATTACGAAAATGACACCCATTTTCAAATCCAAGATGGCGGACATATTTTTTTGTTGAAAATCGATATGGGTATCATTTTCTATATTTTCAGGGGCACGGATTCTGAAAATGACATCCATTTTCAAATCCAAGATGGCGGACATATTTTTTTGTTGAAAATCGATACGGGTATCATTTTCCATGTTCTCAGGGATGCTGATTATGAAAATGACATCAATTTTCAAATCCAAGATGGCGGAAACATTTTTTTGTTGAAAATAGATATGGGTGTCATTTTCTAGTTTTCCGGGGATGCTGATTACGAAAATGACATCCGTTTTCAAATCCAAGATGGCGGACACATTTTTTTGTGCAAAACCGATATGGGTGTTATGTAAAAAAATGTGTCCGCCATCTTGGATTTGAAAATGGATGCCATTTTCAGAATCCGCACCGCTGAAAACATAGAAAATGACACCCATATCGGTTTTGCACAAAAAAATGTGTCCGCCATCTTGGATTTGAAAACGGATGTCATTTTCGTAATCAGCATCCCCGGAAAACTAGAAAATGACACCCATATCTATTTTCAACAAAAAAATGTGTCCGCCATCTTGGATTTGAAAATGGATGCCATTTTCATAATCAGCACCCCTGAAAACATAGAAAATGACACCCATATCGATTTTGAACAAAAAATGTGTCCGCCATCTTGGATTTGAAAACGGATGTCATTTTCGTAATCAGCATCCCCGGAAAACTAGAAAATGACACCTATATCTATTTTCAACAAAAAAATGTGTCCGCCATCTTGGATTTGAAAATGGATGTTATTTTCATAATCAGCATCCCTGAAAACATAGAAAATGACACCCATATCGATTTTCCACAAAAAAAAATGTGTCCGCCATCTTGGATTTGAAAATGGATATCATTTTCAAAATCAGCACCCCTCAAAACATAGAAAATGACACCCATGTTGACTTTTAGAAAAAATTATGTCCACCATCTTGGAATTGAAAATGGATGTTATTTTCCTAGTTAGCTAATAACAAATACCTAGTTCGCGCCGAAACTAACAATCCGACCACAACATTATTAAAAATGAGTTTTAAAAGGTTTGCAGTTGACTTGAGGTCTTATTTTGTTTCAATAGTCGGCGACTTACAAAGTCTTTGTCAAATGCCGCCTTCTTCGTGTTAGGATTTTTAAAAAGGCGAAACAATATAAGCCTTATGCGCTGGAAGTAAGATTCAAAATAACCTGCACGCACAATCAGCTCTTCAAGCGGCTACCCAATCCTGGGGTTTCGATACGCTATGCGGTAGCCCGGGTTAACCCATTGCAAGTGGTTAATTTATTAACCGGTAAGCCGTTTAAAGGGCTACCGTAACATACGGGTTTTTAATACCCAGCGTTATAAGAAACCCGTTCAAAACCCTTGGGCTACCGGGTATTAAGGTAACCGGTTCCGGTCCCTGGACTGGTTTCGAATAGGTGTGATGAAAATACCTTTAAATTAGGTATCTATGCCAGGGCTTTTTCGTAATGGCTTAGGAACCCTATCCTGGGCGTGTCCGACACGCTCTTGCCCGGTTTTTTCCTTTTGAGGTACGGAACCCTAAAAACAAAGCAAAGTTATTGACAGCGCCATCTAGTGGCGAGTAGCGGTGGTAATGAGATAGCTGCCTGTTACACTACTCTTCCACAGATGTCATTATCTAAAAAATCATGCCTGTTGTATAGAAGCCTCACTTAAATATTTATGTTATTCTGTTTTTAGTACGGTAAATCGGGGTCAGTAGACACGATTTTGAACTTCAAGCGTAATTTTATCAATCAATTCAAATAGTTTAAGAAACTATGCTGATTTTTATCTGTGAGTCTTAATTAGTTCTTCATTTTTGCATTAGTAAAATAAGCCTAATTGCAGTTAATTAAAATAAATTCTCAAAAAACTACACATTTTTACGAATCCAAAAAAAAATGGGGTCAGTAGACATGACATAAGGGGTGAGGAGAGATTTCAGTCAGGGTTGTTGCAGTAAAAATAAATAAGTTCGTATCATATCGTCCCGCTCACTCTCGTGTTAAATAATATTAGCTTGAGAGAAGTTCGAACTTCGCATTTCGTAGTCGGGGGGCAGATTTATGACATTAGTTATTATTGTATACTTTTTTACCATTTAATGTAGAGTAGGGTACGTACCAGTTAAATTAAATAAATAGGTAGCAATATAAGTACATTCGTTTAATTTTGGATTGTAATAAAGTTTATTGTAATTGGCATGTTAATTGTGGAATAAGTAATTATTAATAGGTAGGTAGTGTATTTTATCAAATTTTGACCTTTCACTTAGCCGGAAAATATTTCGCGGCACACACCAAGGGCGTCCGGTGCGTATCCAGCGGGGCACTGGTTTGGTACGGTGATAACGTTCTTCGGTACGATGTCCTCGGCTATCATGGCTTCTGTGGCAGTTTCAATCTCTTGTCCATTTTCAGAAGCAACTACCTGTCTTAGAGCCTCGATGATTTTTGTCAGAAAAGGCGAAGACCTGAAAAAAATACTTTAATTAGTAAGTAAGTACATTAGATACCTACTCAATAGAACTGAAACTGCGCAATTTTCTTATGACGTGGCTCTACTTGCGGGATTGGCGTGGCGTGTATTCTTATGCACTACTACTCGACTCCAACAAAAATGAGCACTTTAAAGCTAAATATTTCGCAAACGAATTACTCAATCGAAAAACGATCTTCGACTACCCCACAATATTTCACTATGGGGTAGACGAGAAAAAAAAATCATCCCAACTTTACGCGTAGGTAAGTAAGTATAGGTAACCACCCAATAAAAAATGTTTTTAAGATTTTATGCTAGCACTTTTTCGGCCTAATAATATGGATAGGTATTATTAGGTGTCTATGCAAAATTATAGCTTTCTAGTAAGTAGGTACCAATAGTCTATGAGCTAAGCCGCGGACAGATGGACGGACAGACGGACATGACGAAACTATAAGGGTTCCGTTTTTGACATTTTGGCTCGGAACCCTAAAAAGAAACCCTTACGGTGTGACTCAATCCACAGAGTACCTTTTTATAACTGAGATAGAGATGTCACTTCAACGTTTCGCACACAGCGACATCTGGTGCTGTGTGACGGCAAAATATGCGATGACGTCATTGACGTCTAGTTTCCTAAATGTTAAAATAATTTACTTTGAGCAATTGCTATTACACCATGTTCTATTATATACATTAGAACATGGTGTAATAGAAATTGCCCAATTTCCCGTTTTGATGAATTTGATAATCATTCAGTGCTTTATTTTTTACACATTTTCTTTTTATCAGGCATTCCAACTCCAACTTAGACACCTGGTGAATGTGAAAAACCACAGATTAGAGAGATAATCGCGGCCATTATTCATTCGTTCCGTTCCACTTATACCTTCACTGTACGTTGTTTTTAGTAAATAAAAAAATCTAAATAAATATCAAAACCTCCTAAATTACTAAAAATCTAAGTTTTCGCCCCATTTTATTAGGGTTTATTTGCAGAATGATACGCTAACTCAACCAGTGTCCATAGAATATTCTATATAATATTCTAGCGTAAGAAAAACTGATGCGTGTAATGATATTTTAGATAAAACATTACTATAATTAAAAAACGTCGATGTTACCAATGCTCACAAAATAATTAATTAGCATAAACGCATTTTTAAACAAGGAAAGATGAATGAGAGCATTTATTAAGCGAAAATAAAATATTTATTCAAAAATTTAAAACTTCAGTATAAATTATATTGATATTAGTACCACCTATCGACGTGTGACAACAACTTCATGTCTATAACCCAACGAAATAGAATATTACTTAAGTATATACTATACAATGTAACTTGAGTGACTACTGAAATTAGCTGGACAACCAAGTGTACATTTTGTTCTAAGTTATACCACCGTGACTCAATCCGCCTGACCGAACGAACGTTGTCTTTCGTCAAAGTAGAGGGGGACCCTCTATCTCCGATAGATATAATAGAGGTCTATGTAAACAATGGTAGTGCACCTCTAGCATACTCAAGGTATATTGTTTGTCAAATTTCAAGTCTCTAGGTCCAGTAGGGCTAGCACGACTGGCCGCGTCTTTGTTTGTCGCGCGAGATTATATAATCAATAACATCAACATAAAAACAAACATAAACATATTAAAACTTAAACTAAAGGTAAAAAACTTGGCCTAAATCGCCGCCAATGGGCAAGGTGCCCAGAAGGCTGGCCGTATTTCCCCGCTGTATAGCGACGCTGATACGTTGTGCGAAATAATGGCCAGCCCTCTGGTCACCTGAGGCCTTTATTAGGCGCGTCGCCAAATCTTTACATAGGCGACGCGCACTTGGTCCCCATGGCCCATAGGTTTCGACGCCAAATGCCGCAAACATGTAGCTGGATCCTAGGGCAGCATATTTGCGGCGTTTGAGGCTTTCTGCCGAGGAAGCCGCAGCGCCAGCGGTGGCGTTGGTGCTTGGAACATGGGACGGTGCCAGGGTATCAACGCAAGTAGCATCCCAAACTAGCGGCCGACCTATACTCCAAGGCACCAGCGACATTCCGTGAGGCCTCTTGCCGTCGTCCCTGGCCAGCCCGTTGGGCTCGAGGACTGCCGGCACTCTCGCACTGACAAGGGCCCGACGGATGACGTCATTAATACTGGATTAATACGAGATTATATTACCCGTCCCGTTGCATTCTGAGTAACAGAAGAGGACGGGCAGTTGTTCTCGCGCGAGATAGAAGTCGCACTGTGAGTTGTGCTAGACCTACAGTACTGGTTTAGGCTGTGCCTTGTCTATCAGTCAGTCAGTCAATCAGTCACGGTAAGACCAGGTACTGTTTTTTATAGGTAAGTATAAGAATAGAAAGATAGATTTCTGTGAATACTTACTTAACATCAGCGTTGATAAAGATAAAAACAATCGATCGATCACTTTGAATAGTAGGATATCTAAGTATGTATAGGTAGGTATACCGATATTGTCTACTTCGTAATGATTTGAAACCTGCTAGGTTCTTATAAACAATCGGAATGTTATTTAAGTAGGTACCTAACTTAGAGTTAGGTACGGAGCAGTTAAGTACCTATATGTATACATTTCGTAAGACACTCGATTGACTCGATGAACAATCATCATCATCATCATGTCAGCCGAAAGACGTCCACTGCTGAACATTGGCCTCCCCCAAGGCTCTCCAATCAGAAATGAATGAGAATCAGAAACTATGATATCCGCAGTAGAACTAAAGTTACGGACATAGCCCGAAGAATTGCGAAACTTAAGTGGCAGTGGGCGGGGCACATTGCTCGCAGAACTGACGGCCGATGGGGTCAGAAGGTTCTCGAATGGCGTCCACGGACCGGGAGACGAGCTGTCGGTAGGCCTCCAACAAGATGGAGCGACGACCTAGTAAAGATCGCGGGACCGCGGTGGATGCGGAAAGCACAAGACCGGTCAGAGTGGAACAATCATATTAGGTAATCATACCGTAAGTTTGTATAGTAAAAGTAGGTACCTACTTAGTAAGTGTAAAGGTAAAGATGCCTATAAGTACCTAACCACCTACCTACTAGCTTTAATTAGCAAATAGGTTAGACATAGTAGAAAAACCTTTCTCATCCCGTGGGCCAGGCAAAAATCAATCATAATACAATGTCTTCATAAACATTTTGACAGGGGAAAGCTTTTCTCACTTCAACTAACGTAGAAATTCTTCGATAACTATGGTCGATAAAAAATCTTGCGGTTTAATTTAACTGTATTACTACTATACCTAAATGTAGGCATAAAACAAGAGCCGTGGGTTTAGTTTAGATTCCGCTTGGCATGCCAAGCCAAGCACAGATCTATAAATATGCTAGTATTACCTATATAAATACCTACGTGTATGATGCCAACGTAAATAATTTTTGTTTGAGAAAATCTCTCTGACGGCAACAGTAAATAATCGTATTTATGGCATTTGAGCGTCTAGTAGTTATCAACGGCCAAAAAAATAACGTCTCGATCGTGTTCGCGTTTACGTCTAAATTAGGTACTGTGGGCAAATTTTCAGCGCCACTAGTGGCACGTATCGACAACAAACAATTCTCATACACTATATTTGACACTTTATTAGTAGTTCAAAGCAAACGCGTCCGAGATGTATGTTTTGGCCGACGATTACACTAATAGTCTCATGGTGTTTTTGGATTTATTCAGTGTCTACTTACTCTGAATTAGCTTTTATCCACACGTCACGGCATTGGCCATTGATGAGTTGCTGACCTGGAGGGCAGTTCGTAGGCACCGTTATCACGTTGAATGGAGCAGGACTTGCTCCCCATACATCACGGCATTCCCCATTAATCAGTTGCTGACCAGGAGGACAGTTCGTTGGAACTGTAATAACGTTTAAAGGAGCTGCCGAAACACCGATAGCAACTCCTTCCGCAGGGGAATCCCTCCACACATCACGGCATTCCCCATTAATCAGTTGCTGACCAGGAGGACAGTTCGTTGGAACTGTAATAACGTTTAAAGGAGCGGCCGACACACCGATAACAACTCCTTCCGCAGGGGAATCCCTCCAAACATCACGGCATTGCCCATTAATCAGTTCCTGACCACTAGGACAATTTGTTGGCACCGTAATCACATTCAATGGCGCTGAAGTTATGGCTTGAGCGGCCTCTTCGTGCGGTAAAACTGGTAACCTCCACACATCACGGCATTGCCCATTAATCAGTTGCTGACCAGGAGGACAGTTCGTTGGAACTGTAATAACGTTTAAAGGAGCGGCTGTCACACCGATAGCAACTCCTTCCGCAGGGGAATCCCTCCACACATCGCGGCATTGCCCGTTGATCAACTGCTGGCCAGCGGCACAGTTGGGTGGTCCGACGATCACGTTGTTCATTTCCAAATCCAAACGGGGTCGTGCTGTGCAAGACGCTAAGACTAGCGCAAGCAAAAATATTCGAAGCATTTTTAATTGCTTAGGTAGGATAAATTACTTTTTGCGTCGTTGGTTGGCGTTGTATTCTGAGGTTGATGAACAGCTAAGAACTTTACTGGTCAATTAAGCAATATAAATGGCTGTTAATTACGTTATCAAATCAGACATGACGTGTGTGATAATACAATCTATATCTTAAACAAAACACTTGTCCTCATGACTGATAAGTTAGGCTCCACCAGTATGGTTGAATGGTTGACAAGATTCTGATCTATTCCATTCTTCGACGTTCAGTTTCATTTTGTCCCGGCATCTCATTAAGTAATGTTTTCCTTCTATGCTAATCTTATCAAAGCCTTTCGCAAACATCTTCGTACTTAACACCTACAGGAACTGACGACGACGGCAAATAGGTAATAGATCACTTCAGGCAAATAATATATTATTATACTAACGTAACTTCAGGTAGGTTTGTTAGATACCACTTACAGATAAAATTCCCCGCTAAAAAAAAAATATTCACGCACAAACGGACATCAGCGCGTAACTTGAAGATTTTTCTGCTTGAAATGAACCCTAATAATTTTATAAATATATTAAGTAAATCTTAGAGCACGATAAAGTCCGCTTTATTTTAGTAAATTGTGGCCAAAAAGAAATAATGTAAGTAACATATAATTTCTTTTTGGCCCCTTTTATAGGGTGCCAAAATGGCAAAAACGGAACCCTTTTACAGTTTCGTCATGTCTGTCCGCGGCTTAGCTCAAAGACTATTAGTACTAGAAAGCTTTTAATTTGCATGGATATACATAGCTATTAACTAGGTCAAAAAAGTGCTGGAATAAAATGTTGAAAAATATGTTTTTTTGGGGTACCTCCTCTACACGTAAAGTGGGGATTATTTTTTTATTTCTCGCCTACCCCATAGTGTGGCGAATCGTTAAATAGATCTTTTTCATCACACTTGCTCGTAAAGCGTCGTATTGTACGCAGGCATACTGAAGGACAACGGCCTAAATTATTCCTACGGGAGATATAGGTAATTTGTAATTTTCCCAAGGGAGTAATGAGTTTAGTTTTAAAAAATATGGCGTTCACTCGTAGGTAGTAGGTATAATATGTCATTCCACACTAAGGAGGTTTTAAATCAAACATAGTTTTGTACGTTTTCTATAAATAAGTATTACTTAATTTAAACGTTATTATTGTGGTTTAAAACTATTTGAGTTTACTTTGCAATTATTTCAGTGAAGGCTTTCGCCTTTCCAGTTTCTAAACGCGTTTTTTATCATTATCTGTGGAAGTACTGGAAGTCTGAAGTCTCCATTGAAAAAAGTTGACAATCTCAAAACTATTATTTGTTGCCGACTGCTGAGTTTATATTTATAATCGTATGTACTTAATCTAATATTTACGGAGGTACTGCCTGTACTTATAAAAATAAAATAAAAATAATTATCACGGGACAATTTGACACCAATTGACCTAGTCCCAAACTAGGCAAAGCCTGTACTATGGGTACTAGATAACGGATAAACATACATATATAGATAAATACATACTTATATACAAAAATAAAATAAAATATGTCTTCTGTATGTGAAGACCAAACTTTTAATAAATAGGTTTTTTGCCTTTTGTTGTATGTATTTATTTACTCTCAAATGTGATGTATTTATTTACTCTCAAACGGGCTGTAAGGGTATTACAAACTCAAGTCATTAAAAGCCCTCCGCCTTCGGCGTCGGCCTTCTAATAGACTTTCGTTGCCCTTCTTACCGCCCTTCATGCACAATGTACTATTAAAAATATTGGGGGTGCCCAAAGATTATTTTTCGATAGAGTTATTCGTTTGCGAAATATTTAGCTCTGAAGTGCTCATTTTTGTTGGAGTCAAGAGTCAAGTGTCCCCTGAAAGAAAAGAAAAACTGTTGTATTTGGGAATGTGAATAACCTAATCAACTTAGAAAAGTTGAAAAACCCCCGATATTGTCATTTCAAAGTTCAATATTTCAAAAACGGGTGAACCGGTTTTAATCAAACTTAGTTAAGAACCATCTCGAATAAACTAAGTAGCTTTCAAATAAAAAAAACCGCATCGAAATCGGTCCATCCGCTTGCAAGCTATGATGCCACAGATAGATACACAGATACACAGACACACAGCTGATACACAGGTCAAACATATAACACCCCTCTTTTTCGTCGGTGGGTTAAAAAATCGAGCAGTAGTGCATTATAGTTAATTTGATAGGAATAGGGTGGAGCACGGCTTGTCGAATCCTGCGTGACGTTACGGTTATCGTATCGAGAATATCGAGATCGAGAAACCTCATACAAAATTTTAGTTCCAAATACGCTCACGGGCGGGCGCTGTTCCAAACGTCATACAAATACAAACTCGACAACGTTTCTTACTATTCGATGTCGTGCTCGATCCACAGCTGAAAAAATTATAATAATTACCTAATGGCACTCGTGTGATTTATCTTACCTTGGTTATGTTACAGTTGCATAAAATACTTACCTCTATCTATGAAAAGGCATTTTCGTAATGGCTTAGGAACCCTATCCTCCTGGGCTTGTCCGATATGCTCTTGGCCGGTTTTTTTTTCTTTTTGCGTAAAAAGAGAAGAGATTTTAATAAAGTTACTTGATGCTAAATTATCATTAGCTATCATACTCATACTCATTTATTCGTAATAAGGTTTTATCACATGTCATTTTTAATTAGCGCGTTAATTTGCTAACACTAAAACATAACTATTAGCTTAGAATGTGTATTAGTATGTGTGAGAATTTAAGTATATCTTTAGCTGTAAGTACTTACTCTACTAGATACATAAAAGTAAATAAATAGGTGATGTGATGATACATATATAATACAGGTACTAGTTGACCGGATGTGTAAGTAGCTTTGAGTGTGTCGCTATAAAACGAGACGAGACATCACATTATTTGTACTCAACTGGCGATGACCGTGAGGATAACGTCGATATGCATTTTTATACTTTTTATATACCGTCACAAGGTACAAAGTGCGCTATACTAGTCCTCTGGGAATAAGTATAATGATGTTTATCCTGTGGAGGTACTCTGTCAAAGTACTACGTCTTCAGCCAATTGATAAATGGATTGATGCCTGTATTGCGAGAACATTCTTATGGACCGAAAGTATTATGTATGTAGACCCCAAGGTTTTCTTATCCAGAGGCACAGAATACATAATAGGGTGAATATCAAATTTCACATTTTACACTTGTCCACCAGTGTTAATTTCGCATCTGTTACACATTAAGGGCTTAGTTTTTTTTTTGTAATTAGATTGTTATACGAATCATCTTTTTCAGTAGGAATAATTACACTTTTTCATAGTGATCATATTTAAAAAAAATTACAAAACCCAAAAATCTAAGCTCTTTGGCACAACCGACTTTTTATTTTGAATGGACTCAAATTTTACAATTCTTTGCAAATTTTACATCCAATATAAACTTTCCATTATTTATGAATACTGAATTATCTGTTAGTACAATGCATTTATTTTTTCGTTCGTTTTACAAAAAGTTACAACTTGAACAATTTTGTCCAACCAAAAAATACATAATTTCTTTGGCGTTTTTGTTCAGTCTCGCATTGCGCTAGTTTTATAATACAGTAAATGCCCCCCTCAGCCCCCGCTCCCTTTCGTCACCGTCTAGCAGGCGGCGAGTGTGGACGGGCAAAGGCAACCGTGTTTCGCGAGATTAATTTTTATATCGCTGTTTTCGGATTTTCAGCCTTCATGTGCCTAATTTCTTCAACAGTCGAATTTGTTGTTAGGCGTGTATTGAAAATTTTTATAATTTTTACGTGAATGTATACTATAATTTCTTACATCTGTAGTAGTAAAGTGAAATTGAGCGTTATACAGTAACCGGGAAAAAAAAAAATTGTGTCCATTTCTAATTTCTTTGGCTCTAATTTCTTCGGATTTCTTTGGCATCTGCTACCAAAGAAATTAGAATTTCACAAAGAAATTAGTTTTTGCTAAAATTGATTCCAAACTACATTTTATTCTGAGTTGGAGGTGGTTATATATTTGGTTATTACAGAATCATAAGCTAAATGACATTTCGAAAAAAAAATCTGATATTAAAAACGATAATTATTCTTTGTAGATTTCTCAATAAAAGTTGTATTTTCAACAATAACCGTTTCATTTCGTTCAAAATAAATTAAATTTTAAACAAAGTAAACTTTGGCCTATTCTCAGCTGTCCCCACACCTTACCTTCAAGTGAAGTATTTATTCTCAGCTAAAAAAAACCCATCCGCGAACTTTGAGGGAGGAAACAATGTCAATATACCAAAAAGGCTTAGGTAATTAACTAAATTTAAGCAAACTATTTGGGTTTAATGAAAGTATATGCACTGGTTTCGATCAAAACAAAATTGTGACATACAATAAAAAATATAGAAGTTTAAATAGGTCTAAAAAGTAAAAGGTTGTGCAATTTTGCACATAATCTGAGCCACGTGGCTCAGCAAAACAGTCAATCAAGACGGACCAAAGGTACAAAATACCAGTGTACTGGTATATAGAGTCACGTAGCTTAGTTTGGTTTAAATTTAGTTAAACAAACTAAGCCTTTCTGGTACAAAAAGTAAGATTTTTTCCTCTCCCAAAGTTCATGGATGGTTTTTTTAAACTGAGAATAGATACACATGAAACTGCGGGGTGGGGAAGCTGATAATAGGTCAAAGCTACTTTGTTTTAAATTTAATTTATTTTTAATTAAATTAAACAATTATTGTTGGAAAAACAACTTTTAATAAAAAATACTTACATTAATTTGATTGTTGGTTTATCTTGATACCTCACTAAAAGGCTTAAAAAGATCAAAATAAACCACATGACTCAGTAAAGCAGCCAATCAAGTTCGACCACATATACATAATACCAGTATACCGGTACTAAGTGACTTTTTACCTACTTATTCCAGTAGAAACAAACGGGAAGCATTTAGTACAGTGTTTGCAGGGTAGGGACACCTGGAAATAGCTCCGAAAGCTAGCATATGTTCTAAAATGTATGTACTTATCTAATTTACATGGCGCATTATTCTAACTTCTGTTTCGCAACAACTGAATATTTCTAATTTCTCTGCCATATTTCCTAATTTCTTTGTAGCTATCCCAATTTCTGTGGCCATGTATTTTTTAATCCTTAAAAATCCTTGAGTGAGTTCAAGCAGAATAACATGATGTCCATTATCTCGATCGCAAGAGGTGTGGTACCTACCTACCTACGTTTGACTTCACTATTTTAAATCTAAAATCACGATTTTATATGTAGGTATAAGTAGGTAGATTGATCTCGATCATACCTACCTGGAATCTTCTTCGTCTTTCCTTCTTCTTTATTTTTATATTTAGTTCAGGGTATTTTGCCTAAGTACCTGCGTTGTACGTACCTATATACTATATACCTACCCACTAAATTCTTAAGCACTTACTAAATATTTATTATAAATTGACTTATTTTTCACGTTACGATTTTTTTCATTTGTTATTTATCACGAGCTTTTCGGTGAAACACACTCCCGAAGCAACTGTGTGGGAACTATAGCCAAGCCACAATTCCTTTATCTTCATTTCCTTAAAATTTGACAGAGGCATTTGAGTCATACCTCCAGCATATAATATTTAACACAACGGCAAGGAGCTCATGTTAATGCTATTAAGAATTCGGAGCAATTGTCTGTTGCGTGGGCTCCACTTACATAGGCCCATACATACACAAGTAATATAATACCTACGTATCGACGTAGTTAGGTCGATAGCGCGCGGTGTTATGGACAACTACGAAGTGCCAACGAATGACCTCTCAGTCATAACGATCGAAATACAGATTCAGTGAGACCATTGCTTTGTGTAACCGCGCGTTGTTCAGTCTACAGTGACACTCAGCTTACACAAAATAGTTCGTCGAAATTTCTTACATGTTACCAAAATGAACAAAACGATAATAATAACGTTGCTTTTGGTGTTTTTATTGTTATGTGTTGAAGGGAGAAAAACGTCTAAAAGTCGAAGCTCATCAGGAAGAGGCTCGTCGTCCAGAAAACAGAGTAATCCTCAACCAGCACCTACTTCGTTCAGTAACCCGCAACCTTCAGCTCCTAAGCCATCACTTTTTGGGTGGCAAGAAAAACCAGCTCAACGTAAGCAGCAGACGCCATCGAGACAATCCAACCCCACTGGCAGCAAAACTCATTCGTATCCATCAAGTCAAACTGGACTGTCCGGTGGCAACAGCCATCAATCGAAGCCGGCAACAAGTAATCAAGAAAGTATACAGAAAAGCCACGCAACGCAACAGGCGAACAGTAATCCAAGTCACGGCTACCCAGCTAGTAACGGCCAGTCAGGTAATGGTGGTTATCCACCTTCCAACGGATTGTCGGGTAACAGTGCATCATCAGGTCACGGGTATCCCGCTCAAGAAAGTATCCAGAGAGGCAACGTACCACAACAGAACAAACAGCCGAGTAATGGATATCCGGCTAGTAATGGGCTATCAGGTAATGGCGGCTACCCTCCATCCAATGGACTATCCGGCAACAATGCTGCGTCAGGCCACGGATATCCAGCGCAAGGAAGTGGAGTAGCACCACCACCTTACTCTGCTGCGGGTGGTGCACAACATTCATACCCTGGCTCGGGAGCAGCTCCTCCACCGTACTCCGCCGCTGGTTACAAGCCCGGAGGGAGTTATGGAAACAACAACTATGGAAATTATCATCACCCACCACCGCCACCAGGTTATTCAAACTCCGGGCCTCATTATGGTGGTTACGGAGGACCAGGGTTTAACGGATATGGCTCCCAATCACCCGGCTATTTTGGAGGTTATGGGAATAGAGGCTTCGGTGGACCAAGCCGCACCAGCAGTGCTCTCAAAGGCGTGGGGATTGCCGGCGCTGGTGTGGGAACACTTTTAACTGGTTTAGCTTTATGGAATTTAGCGCGCTCCACTGGTAATCGCCATCATACTGTTATTTACGACAACAGGGGTCAGCCTGTAGCAGTAGCGCCGAATAATAGCACAGAACCAGTAGTTGACCCAAACCTAGGAGATCTAGTTAATTGCACGCTGACTATAAGCAGCCCTAATGCAACCGAAATACTTGGTATTCCTTGTGCAATTGCTACCTCTTTCACACCCGAAGCTGACGTAAAGGAAAATTCAGAGGATGCAAATGCCATGGATAAAACTGAATGCATTGTTACAGTTGTGACGAAATTGGGAAAAGAATTTATGACTACAATACCATGTTCTATTCTTCTTAGAACAGCCGCGGAAAATAACGTGACTGAGCCACCTGAAATTCCCATTGTTAATAATGGAACCGACATTGCCAACGAAAGTAGCACTCTTGCTAATCAACCTACGGCATTAATGCTTTCCGGTGCCACTATTAA
Organism: Clepsis dumicolana; assembly: GCA_963691665.1. Classification (NCBI taxonomy): domain Eukaryota; kingdom Metazoa; phylum Arthropoda; class Insecta; order Lepidoptera; family Tortricidae; genus Clepsis; species Clepsis dumicolana. The sequence continues at coordinate 8,052,704 of OY829509.1, read as the reverse complement.
CGACCCTAACAATGCCGGTTTAAATTGTACAATGGAACCAGGCGACGTTCGGGATCCCATTAACCCATGCTTTTCTGTGACGCACAATTTAACAGTGATTCCCCTAGATCCCAGTAATGAGTTTCTCTCTACCCCTAGTGTTGCGTAATTAATCAGCGTGAAGTAAGTTTAAATGTTTTACACTGATTATTTTGAGTGTGCTTAATGTATTTTTTCCAAGAGCATATATTTTTATTTTACTACCTATCAATTATCAGCGTAGGATTTTATAGATGAATGGATAAAAATATACCGCACTTTACTTCCGCATTCTACCTATATTAAGATAGAGATACCTACTTAGATCAGACAATTTACCAGTCAGGGTAGAGTAAGTATGGAGCTCAAAAAACAAAATTACAGGCACGACTATGTATTTTAGATGTAGACAGGTTAAATTATGTAGTAAGTACAAAAAATTTACACTAAGTAACTGGCTACTTTAGAAAATGTCATCCAGTTACCGGTCATGGCCACCAACTGAGTATGAATACTTTCACAATGCTCTTGGTATAGTTGTACCTACCATAAATATAAGTTACAACGATGAACCTGGCAGTGAGCATTTTTTAGAAGGCGAGGCGTAACCATTTTTTAGATAGGTGCAAATTAAAGCAGTGCGTTTGCGCGGGTAAAATCTTGAGCAGACGTGCCAACGTGCCATTGCGGTAACCTCCATCCGCCATTTTGTTCATCGCCGCGCTGCGCGTTATGACGCTATGAGGGAGAAAGTAAGAGATTCCCCATGTAACTTGTACCTATTTATCTACACAGATATCATAAGTCCTCTATAATGGGTTCAGAAACCGTAGAAAATGACCAGCATTGCAGCACGTCGTCGTCTCCCCCCCGCCTCCACCAGCAGGTCCAGCAGTAAAGTAATAGTCATTACGACTTCGAATGCGATGTCGTAATGACTTTTCGATATTGATTTCGATGTATCGAATTTGACAACCAACGTAATTTACAATCGTAGTGAAATAAAACGGATCACTCACGTATATAAGTCGAGTTCAGTCCGACATGCATAATTAATAATGTGATATTATTTATTATTTTTGTATAAAAAAAAAACCGTTTACGAAACGTCAGCTCGGTATGTTTGTCTATGATTTAAAAAAAACAGTCAAATTCGACAACCAATGTAATTTACGATCGTAGTGAAATAAAACGGATCACTCACGTGTATAAGTCGAGTTCAGTCCGACATGTATAATTAATAATGTGATGTTATTTACTTATTTTTTACAAAAAAAAAACCGTTTACGAAACGTCAGCTCGGTATTATGCTTGTCTATGATTTAAAAAAAAAACAGTCAAATTCGTGACAGGTAGGGTATGATGGTATGACATATGCCTTCGGCTTCTGAACCCAGCTTAGAGTAATTATGTGTGTAGATAAAGTAATGTATGCAACTCCACATAATTAGGCCTTAAAACACTCGTGTGATCCTATTATGAAACTCAGCTTCGCCTCGTTTCATAAAAACACACTCGTGTTTTAAGGACCCTCATTATGTAGCAGTTGCATAAACTACTATTGTGGTCTACCCGTAACGGTTCTGAATCCATGCATTGATATGTTCAACATTTAATTTTCTTACAGATTATATTGGCAAAGTGGCCAGTTACAGTACAGAGGGGTGACCAGAAATAGGCAATTTACTCTATTTTAGACATTAAAGAACAGATTTTAAAATGACAGCCACTCTCGCGCTGTCTCGCTAAAATCCGGCCTACAAATCTAAATCTACAAGCCGCCATTTTAGAATCTATTCTTTATTTGACGCGGTTTATACCTATGCTATGCCTATGATCAAGTCATAGGTACATTCATAACTCATAACACTGCGCACAAAAAATAAACAAGATGATAAAATTAATATTCCCATTGTTGTAAAAAATATGTCCCTACAATGGACTCGTATTAGCTTTAATAAAAGTTTATTATTTTATGACTTATTGTGTTTTACTGTTGAGATTTTTGAGAGTTATTGACTGATCCGCAGCAGCCTGTAGTAGAACTTTTTACACGACTGCGAAAAAGAAAAAGAGTGTACTGTGTTTTTCGCAGTAAATGTCGTACTGACAAATACAATGAACCTATTGAAAACGGGATATTGACCTGACCGCGATTACCATATATGTTTGATGAGGTACTTAATCGCGGTCATCCCGTTTTCATTATGTATGTCTAATGTAATTAACCGCGAATCATTTAAAACTGTTACAATGAATAAGAATCAAATAGGTACCTACCTAAATACATAAAGGCACAAAATAAATTCAGTGGGTCACGTTTTTAACAGTTTTGTAACTTACTATTATTTTATATGCACACAAAGCTTTAAATTTATGAGATGGTCTGTCTCTATATTTACTTATTAAAGCACTTTTAAAATATTTCACTATTTTTGCATAGGTAAAGGTTAAAGCATAATTTGTTTAATTTATAGCAAGAGGCACTATGATCGTAAAGTTTTAGGTAGTATCTTTCGTAAAAAAAGCTGTGACTGTCACTACTGTCAGCCCCCGACTACGAAGTGCAAAATTAGAACTTCGTATCGTGCCGTCCCTCTCAAGCTAATATTATTTAACACGAGAGTGAGCGGGATGATACGATACGAAACTTCGATTTTCGAATTTCATGGTTTGGGGCTGCTCAGCCAGGAGAGAATTTGGCGGGAAACCGATGAGAGTGGATCGTGTCTTTAATTGAATTTTAGTTTCTGTGCTTAATGTTGTTTGGTGGATAACAAAGATTGTGTATTATACAACAAATTAACGTGACAGAGCCCAGTAAATTAAGAATTCAAATGAAGTTCTGCTTGTGACCCCCAAGTATCCGCCGGCTGCTGCTCGCCGTAAAGTACACTATCGCTATCGCTTTACAGAAGGCATGTGCAGCTGACAGGACGTGACTAGGACAGACCGACAACTCTGACGGTGACAGAACTTTAATATACAGAAATTTACAAAACACATCAGACGTGGCTGTATGGACTCAGTTCCTTTCATATCCCTTATGGGATGAATTAAAAAAAAATCGGCCAGCAGCCCCTAAACTACGCAATTCGAAAATCGAAGTTCGTATCGTGTCGTCCCGCTCAAGCTTATATTATTTAATACGAGAGTGAGCGGAACGGCACGATACGAAGTTCGAATTTTGCACTTCGTGGTCGGGGGGCAGTGTCAATGTCAATCCATCGTCTTCCGTGTATACTTTTAAATTCCGCCGTTTCCTCACTTTTGTCATTGGCACAATCGTTTGTTCCGTCAACCCTGGAACTTGTATATTGCCACAAAAAAAAAAACCATCGTCAAAGATCGTCAAACATGTCAAACGGCGACGGCGACGTCAAGCAGTCCACTGGCCGCCAGTCGGATGGAACGAAAGTCGAGACTCACATTGCACAAGTTTAAAATTTTAGAAGTTCTTACTTTCGAAGTTCTTTTTTTTATGTTAAAATAATGTCTGATCCCACAATTCAGACTTTCTGTTGCCATCATTCTGGCAACAAAGAAGACATGGCAGTAAAAATAATGAACGAGTTTAATACAGATTCCTATAACACCGTTTGTTTGGTTTCTTCTACGATCGGCATTTTCGGTGCTTTATTTCAGGTATTTTCTGTCGATATTTCTAAAGGAAATGTATTTTACTAAAGTTACCGAGTTTCTACAATTTATAAGCATGGGTGGTACTTATTATGGTTTTACAAGATCGCAGTAATTGATAATAAATATTTACTCCTTAATTCAGGCGTAAGTAAGCAAAAGCACGTTTTCAGTTACAGTCTAGTACGTTTTTAACATGGAGAAAACGTAAACTCATAACTGCGCTTATTATGGTAGATCTTGATATATCATATTACAATGTACATCTAGAACAGTGTCAGTTTTACTTACTCTTGATCTTTAATTTTAGGTAATGCCACATTTATTAAGGAGTAGGGCACAGGGATTTAGTACACTATCATCTAGCCGTGGACAAAATATTATAATGTGGTTGGCTGTTGCAGATTTACTAGCATCTTCTGGTAATAAATATATGTCATAGTGATTTTTTTTACCTTGTGTGGTGAATGTTTACTTAAGCTCTAACATTAAAAAAACTTGAGCCATTAATATGCAAATTTTTTAGGTGTCCTGATTAGATCTTCATTGTGGTTGAAATACAAAACTATAATGCCAATGCCAGATGATGGATTTAGTGTGTTATTCTGCAGTATTACATCTGTAAGCATTTTTTTATAATCAATGTTATTTCTACATATTGTTTTGTTTCCATGTTCCATAATGATAACTTTCTTTGTTAACCTATAGGCTTGGACTCAATATTTCTATACAGCTACCTGGTTTTGGACTTTATTTTATGCAATTGATACTTGGCTTACTATCAAAGGTAGAGACTCTCATCAAACTGTCTATCACTCTGTGGCCTGGGGGCTACCAGCGGTCACTACAGGAGTGGGACTTTCTATCCTCTATATTCCTGATGCAACGTGAGTGTCACTTGAAAAAACTTCTTTCCATTCCTAAGTTACTACAATGGAATGGCGAGTGCAATGAGAAGCTGTTCCCACTCAAATACCCACTATTTGGGAGGAATGTAAAAAGAAAAGAAACACTACCCCCTAAAACAAGTACATACATTTTAAAAGTACGGAAGTTTTTCCACTAGTACAGGGCGGTCTAACTCCACGTTTAGGTGAGATTTTACAAGTACGCGGCGTGTCCTATCCATAGGACTAAATTCACAGGGCCGCCGCGCGCACAGCCAGTCGCGCGCTGGCCGGGTCGCATGTCGGATGTTGCTTACTCGCGCGCCGCGCGCATCGCATTGTCCGTGGAGTGCGAATTACGACAATTCATCATCATCATCATCATATCAGCCGGAAGACGTCCACTGCTGGACATAGGCCTCCCCCAAGGCAATTGAAATTTTGAAATTTGTTATTTTTATTTATGTCACCCATATTACAATTATTAATTATTATTACAAGCTTTTATGTTTTTTGAGTAGGTATATGTAGCTATGTATGTTCGGGTCAAATCTTACGAGTTAAATTTCTTGTTTGCGTCGCGTCGTATCAAGGCGTATGCCATTTGTTTACAAAATTAGAGTATTATAACCTTGTTCTATTATGTATTCCCATACACCCCCATTGGTACCTTGTATTTTCTTTGTGCCTTATTTCTTGTTTTGCCTGTTATGTGGTGTTCAATAAAGATGTTCAATAAACTTTTTAAATATTCAGATTAATTATTTTTAAAAGAAGGCAACCCTAACATAGTCAGAAGAGATAAGAGATACACGATAGAAAGAGAGGCAACTTCTAGGTGAATATAACCATAGGCAATTAGCGCTGTGCGACCTGAATTGCCCTTTATTGTGTCGTAGCAAGAGTAGCCATTTATTGAAATGATTTTGTGGAGTCGGACTTCTGTACTTATACTATTATGTATTCTGTGAATAGTACCTTGTTTGAGGGACATGTGGAAAGATTTGGCCCCTATTTCACCAATGTTACAAAGTCAGTTTCCAATGACAATTGGATCTGCATTTTATTGCCGATATTAAGCATGCTAAAACAGAAACTAGGTATTCAAGTCGGCTGTCTATACCAAGGCCGTGTTTTATTTATAAAGCTACAAGTTATAATTTACATTCTATCACCTTTTGTTACAAACAGACTTCATATATACACTGGCAGTCCTCTTGGTTTTATGGTCCTTGGACTTGACATTTGTCACATTGGTAAAACAGGGGCCAGTCAGTCGACTCTTAAGCCTGAGTAGACAATTGGTAGCTTTCTCAGAAAAAATGTTAATTTTACTAACAATTTATTTTATTCCTCATGCTAATAATATATTTCTCCATTAATTATAATAGTAATTGGGTGATTATTTCAGGTGTCATAATTTAACATCAGTAACAAGTGCTCTATTGAAAATACTGCCAAATTATTGTGCAACTTATGTGCCCATAGCACTAGTAATGATTGTCAACCCAATCATGTATGTTCTGGCGGGGAAGGATGTTGAAATGGCTGTTGCACTACCATTAGCCCAGGTATTTATTATGTAGGTACTACCTGTTGCCTGCAACTTTGTCTGTTTCTCGCGGGAATTTCCTCTATCCTGGGATAAACATAGACAGTATCATATGTTAATCAGGCATAGTGCAGCTTTCCTTTCCAGAAATATTTTTTTTAAACTGATTCAGTATTTCCAGAGATTAGTATTATATGTATACATACAAAAGTATACTGTGGCTGTGGTTTACCTTTTTATCATATTAGTATAGGTTAGCTATTGTGCATAGTAAGTATTTATTTTATACATATACTTACTATTAAATATTATATTTTTAATGGTAATATTTTTTAATCCTGGTATTATAGTTCTATCTATACCTACCTAGAATTGACAAGTGCTGTTTTATTATTATGTTTAATATGCAATGAAAGCAATCAAATTAGATTATTTTTGCTGATAACAGTTTTAAAAGCAAAATACTTTTACCTGTTACTATTTCAAACTTACGAAATATGACATCAAAACTAACTAAATAATTATCAATTGACTCAGTCTTTGCAATTACATTTTTTTTATTATGTTTTCAGTTCACCAGTAAAGAGAGGAAGGTTGTTGATGCTTTGAGGATCAAGTTCTGTCTTATAAATGCTGTATTCTACATTTGCTGGCTGCCAAATTTAGTTAACGGAATACTTTTGTGGACTATGTGGTTTAATATGCCAGTCAAAGTTATAATAACTATTTGGTATATAATGGTAAGTAAGTAATTGTTATTGTGTTAAGTTAGTGTCATTGCACTTATTTAGTCATTTAGGCCGATTTGCACTGACCTGGGTGTATACTAACCTGGGGTTAATGTTTTGAACGAGACAGTCTCGTTTTGGCATCTGAACGATAAAATTACCCTGTTTTGGATGTAAAAGACACAAAGTCTAACAATAAGTCTATGTGTAATCGTCACCGAATTTATTGAAACAGATTTGCTGAGAAAAATCTTTTTAATACCAATTTCTGTTTAGTGACGAAAATAACACTTTAATTCATATTAAAATGAGTTTTAAACTGTTATTTTGCGAAAAATATTACTGTGATAGCATGTTGTCCTGTTTTGTGGCGGACAGAAAATGGTCACCTTAGGTTAACTTGACGTATTTGTGTAATCTGAAGTTATGTTTACCCCTATCCAGCTTAGTGTCTAGCCCAGGTTGATGCAAGTCGGCCTTAGTAACATATATCAGTAAGTGCTCATAACATAACTACAGGTACATATTAAGGCGTCGTGCTATGATCATATTATGTGATCATGCGATCATTATACGTTCTCATCCCATTAGGCTCACTATTAAAATAGAAAATAAATAAAATAGTAAGCCTGTAGTAGTTACACTACAGGGAATTCTCTGTACCATTAATTTCGTATGGCACTTATACATAAATCGATCAAAGTCAAGAAAATGGAGAAAAGAGGAATTAAATTTCTCATACATATTCGTTGCCATTTTTAAGCAAGTAGACAGTTACGAAAAAAGTAGCGCTCTCATTTTAAAATCTTGACTTTTTGGTCGGGCTGTGCTGTACACCGTTGCTTAACACAATAGCAGCGCCATCTATGAACTCAACGAAAAAGCTTCTGTAGTTTTTATTTATTCATTCATGTGACGGTACCCACACGATTCACAATGCTTAATCTTTAATGCACACTATTAATTTAATACATGATTTATTTCCAAATTCTGCTTAAACTCATTGCAGGCATTAATGAACCCTATGCAAGCATTATTCAACGCAATGGTTTACCGCAAGTGGAACTTGAATCGATACCGAATGGTGCCAACAATATCCACTGCCACGCCAAAAGGATTCCAGTTCAGCAACGAGCAATCCCCACTTCTGGGCTCGGAACCCCCTCGGCTGCATTTGGACCCCTTGCCATCGAGCATCAACAATTACTCAACCCTGTGATCTTAATGTTTTATTACTTAAATAATATTGCATTTACTGAAAGATAGCATACTGGATGCGTATATTTCTTTCTTTGTTAGCCTATATCTTTGTCTCACTGCTGGGCAAATGCCCCTGATTATTAAGGTACCTGTTTGATTATTTAATCTTCCAGCCAACCTAATTATGTCAAATGGCATCATATGTCACGATTGTTACTTCAAATGTTATGCATTCTGATTTTTATAGTTAATGTAATGAATGTTGAATGACATTAGTCCGAGGACTAATGTCATTCAATAATCGTGATTATTCGATTTAGTAGACGACTGAATAGCCTAGTGGTTCTCTAACCATGACCCGGGACCTCAAGCTTCATAGTCAGGGTCTCTACCCTGACTATGAAGCTTGAGGTCCCGGGTTCGACTCCCGGTCGGGGCAGATGTTTGTATGATGAATTCGAATGTTTGTTCTCGGATCTTGGATGTTTAATATGTATATATATAAGTATGTTTATCCGTTGTCTAGTACCCATAGTACAGGCTTTGCCTAGTTTGGGACTAGGTCAATTGGTGTCAATTTGTCTCATGATGATGATGATGATGATTCCAAGAGTCCTAATTGGTTCACAGGGCGACGCGACGCAGTGTTGTCTATTTTATTTATTAAAATGTAATTTATGCGGCTGACATTACGCGTTACGCGGCTCGCAAGCTGCTCGCAAGGTTCACCCCTTGGGTATCTCACGTAAAATAAAAATTCGTTAGTGTGCAGAATCCTTCAAGTTATATTATTATCTTAGCAATTTTCGTTTTCAGTATTCACCAACGTGTTCTTGCTACGAATGCACATTGTTGTTTGCTGCGTTCCTAAGTTGTTTTTGTCTGTACCTAATAATAGTGATAATTACGATAATAACCTACAATTATGGTAGTTTTTGAGACGATTTATTACTGTTTCCGAATTTAATGTTTTTAAATATATTTTCATATTTTGGATAGCATGAATGTTTTATTTAGCTTTTTTAAGTATGTAGGTATTTTACCTAGCTACTGGCTGGTGTTGGCCGATTTAATTTAATGTAGCATCAAATGAATTAGAACCATGGCACAGTAACCGTCAATGTTCGCGTATGTAACTGTTGAGTAAGGTGCGAGTAGGTACATACATATTCTGATCTCCGCCAGTGATCTACAAAAGGTCTAAAAAATTAGTACGACTGCGTGATTAATAAGATAAGCAACGACTTTGATACGGCTATTAGGGGAACTTTCTATAAAGCAATATTTTACGTCTAATCTTAATTTCGCATATTCGATTTTTTGCTGAAGCAGCTTGAAGCAGTGAATTTTTCAGGATAGGTATAACACGTATTGGACGTTGGTTAGGTTAGAACATATATTGCGGGTAGGACCTTGTGCGAGGTCCGTCCGGATCGCTACCACCACCTTACTCGCTAATCCTTCCGCTAACCAGCAGTGCTTGCACTGTTGTGTTCCGGTGTGGAGAGTAAGACAGCCGGTGTAATTACGTGCACAAGAGGCATTTCATCTTAGCTTTCTAGGTTGGCAACGCATCTGCGAACCCTCCGGGGATGCGGGTGTCTATGGGCAGTGGTGATCACTTACCATCAGGTGACCTACTTGCTCGTTTGCCTTGTCGTATATAAAAAAATAAATATTTATCTTGATTTGCAAGTGTTTTGAAAACTTGGTAGAACATCGTTTTCGAACAATTATGTTATGACAGACCGAAATGAGTGGTTTGACCTACGGCCTCTCAAGCAGAGGACCTTCGGTTCGAGTCCCGGCTCCCGGCTGGCACCTCTTGAGCTTTACGGAATTTATGTGTAATTTATCACGAGCTTTTCGGTGAAGGAAAACATCATGAGGAAACCTGTACAGTCATGCGAAGCAATTCAATGGTGTGTGTTAAGTTCCCAATCCGCAATGGGCCCGTGAGGGAACTATAGCCCAAGCCCTCTCGTACCGAGAGGAGGCCTGTGCCCAACAGTAGGACATAAATGGGCTGATGATGATGACTTACTTAGGTACTTGGTATCTTCTTACCTCCGTTCTTTGATATTGATATAATCATCTGTAGCTGATTGTGCACACAAATAAAATAAAATCTATTGACATAATATTGAATGTGTATAAATACATAGAACTGTTATCCGATTGCCGCTAACAGCCAACATAAATCTGATTAATCATGTCTAATGATAAGATATATACCTTCGTACACGCTATAATAGGATGTGAAATTATGGTTTAGTAGTTTATGCAACTGCTACATAATGTGTTACATAACGAGTGTGTTTTTATGAAACGAGGCGAAGCTGAGTTTCATAATAGGATCACACGAGTGTTTTAAGGCCTAATTATGTGGAGTTTCATACATTACTTTATCTACACACATTATAAGTACTCTAAGATGGGTTCAGAAGCCGAAGACATATATCATACCCATATCTGTCACGAATTTGACTTTTTTTTTAAATCATAGACAAACATACAGAGTTGAAATTGCGTGAACTGTTTTTTTTTTTATTGTAAAAAAAAGTCATTATTTATACATGTCGGGCCGAACATGACTTATATACGTGAGTGATCCGTTTTAGTTCACTATGATTGTAAATTACGTTGGTTTTCAAATTTGAAACATCGAATTCGATATCGAAAAGTCATTACGACATCGAATTCGATGTAGTAATGACTATTACTTTACTGCTGGTGGTGGAGGAGGTGCTGGGGCTAGCGCTGTCGGCGAGCAGTCGTCGTGCTGCAATGCTGGTCATTTTCTACGGTTTCTGAACGCATTATAGAGGACTTATGATATGTGTGTAGATAATTTTTTTTAATGCTTTAGCTATTCCAGCAGATAGGTAAATAAGCGCAAGTCGCAAGTCTCTACGCGTAATCTTTGACGATAAGATTCAACGCCCAGCATTTTTGTTATATCTTTTTACGTGCATGGGTAACTCTTGTTCTTATCAAAAAGTGGGAAGTTCATACAAAAATAATATATTCATTCTTTATTTAATTGTATTCTATATACATAATCATTTACAAAATATACTTTTAAAGAAATAACTATCACAAGTTCATAAATCATCATGTTCATTGTCTGGTGGGGCCATAGTCAAGTCTGTCACATCCTTTACAATCATATGAGCAATTTGCCAGGCCATCTCCTCATCAACTTTGGACGTGTTTCTTGGCACAAAGCGGCTGACCATTTTCTTTAACACTGAGCGATCTTTTTTGTCTGGATCTGGTTCAAATTTTGATTCAAACCTACCTAAACTATTCACCCTGCCAAGGATCAAGCCATCATACCTCTTTCTTTGCCATAAAGCATCTGCATTGTAAAGCTGATTTGAGTCTATTGTCATGTCAGGTACAGAATGGTTGCGTTTCTTTTTTCGGAAGATTGGATCACCCATTGCAAGAAGAGTATTTTGAGTACTTATGCTAAATTCGCTGCTGCAATCTGAATGTGATTTATGATTAGCAGACCACATATTATCTACAGAATGAATCATTTCAGAGAGATATTTGTAGTATAATTCTGATTCTAAAAATGTTTTTACATAGCGACTCAGTGTTTTAAATATGATTTGAATAGGTAAATCAAAACATGTGGGAAGTGGTCCACCTTCCCTGCATATATCACTCTCAATAGTAGACCTGATGTTTGTGGGGAAGCCAATGGGACTTGTAGCTTGGAGAGAAAAATATTTCTCATACAGAACAATAGCATCAGTCTGTGCTTGTTCTGGGCTAACCATGTTAGCATTCATAAGATTATCACGGAAATGCATAACAGCCATTAGAAATTCTAAGAAAATATTACATGATTCTTGCTCTAAGTATTCCATAAAGTAAAATAATATGGTTTCATTATACAAAATGTCTTCGAGGTTGAGAGAGCCACTGGTCAAAATGTCTATTTGTGCCTTAATATACAATGGACTGCCTTGGAAGTCCTTATAATATTTCTGTTCAATTTGATTAAACAGTATATCTTGAACTGGCTTAAAACAATCATCTCTTATTTGCCCTTCAGGGTGGCATATATTAGTTATAACAATTTTCCTTATATTATCAGGTAAATCTAATTTGTGTGGTGCTTCCAGTGCCACATATTTTTTGAATAAAGTTATGGCTTCCTCAGTAGGGTTACAGTAATTGCTTTTACAAGCATTGTCATTTTCAACAGTGGGATGTTCTGCTAAATTTCCAAGGGAAATTGTGGAACATTCCTGAATGCTTTGTTTGCAAGTCTGGGCACTATCTTCGGTCCAGCTGAATTGCTGTGTTGAATGCATGGCTGACTCCTGGTTGTGTGCATTGCTCTGTAGATCAAAACTCTTAGCTCTGCTCAGTTTTAAATGTTTGTCAGTTTCAGTGTATGAGTTATTTTGCCATAATAGAGCTTTAAAGCTGTCAAAGTCTAACCAACATTTAATCAGAACATGCTGTCCAATTGTTTCCATAAATTGAACAAAGTACCTTATCGCTTTTTTCTCTACAAGTATATCATATATGCTTATATTTAACTTGGAATTTTTAACAAATATCCGTGTACTATCTGAAAAGCGAGAAAATGTGCATTAGTATTTAATAATACATTGCCAATCTGCAGCCTACAAAAATATTGTATTATGTATGCAAACCATGCAGAGTAATTTGAATAATATCAAAGAGTAAAAAACATAATGCGCATACAATAATCGGAAAAAAACATGGTTAGGTACCTTTCTGCAGATCGTCAATATTTGTGTCTAAAAGAGTTTCAGAACTGGAGATTGAGCTAGTTTCAGGTGGCCGAACGGGGCAACCAGTTTTTCCTTTTGCTGAAACAATAGCCACGATAAACTACGGTTATTACAACACCACCAATATAAACTTTACGTGACAAGTTTCACTTCGCTGTGTTTACCTGCGCTCTTCCAAAACTTGATCATTTTGTAGAATCCAGCAAGTTATATGTGGTTGCACCAGTCCAGCATAAAGTAGCTGAATTCCTCATAAGTGGGCTTTATATCGTAGAGTAGACGTAAACAATAATAACGAAACGAAAACAATTATTTTCTACTTTTGACTGATTTGCTCCACAGATTATAGAGACTATGTGATTTGTTCGACCGACGGACGACGACGACCACAGATTAGAGAGAGAGAGAGAGAGAGATAATGTACAAGTACGGCGACAATGTGTAGGGGTTGCCAGCGGTCTGAAAATCACATCGCACCCCATTTAAATAAACCTCACTTAAATAATTAATTTTGTTTCTTGACCTAAGTCGAAAAAAGTTACTATTGAACAAATTTAATAGGGTTGTTTAGTGATGTCAAAATAAAATCATTTTACATTTTTACTTCCGAAAATACTCATAAAAAACCGATGCCTCCCTCACTTATTACTGTAATTAAAACGATTTTTAATTTAACAAAAACTAATAAAAGGAGGCAGTTTGATCACTGAAAATTATGACGTCATAGTTCATTCAATACAAACTTCGTACTAACGGATCGTTTTGACATTTCATAAAAAGTTGCTGATTTGAATATGAGGAAAGAACCAAATTATAATTTTTTGTATGTAAACCATCTGTAAATGACTAGGTATATATATTTAGGGTAGACGCACATTTTTTCTGGCAATAAAATTCTACATACAATGACAATGCAAAGAAAAATCTGTTAAGCAGTTGGACTTGAACCAGCAACCTCGGTAATCCGTACCGTACCACGCTAAATATATATATTTTTTAATTCTAACTGATGACGACAACGACCAGCCGTGATAGCCTAGTGGTTTGACCTATGGCCTCTCAAGCAGAGGGTCGTGGGTTCATACCCTGGCTAGCACCTCTGAGTTTTCAGAATTTGTGTGCGGAATTACATTTGTAATTTATCATGAGCTTTTCGGTGGAGGAAAACATCGCAATGAAACCTGCACACTCCTGCGAACCAATTCAATGATTTGTGTGAAGTTCCCAATCCTAACTGGGCCCGCGTGGGAATTATACCCCAAGCCCTCTCATTCTGAGAGGAGGGCTGTGCCCAGCAGAGGGACGTAAAAGAGGCTGGTGATGATGATGAAAATTCTGACGTACAGTCCGACCAAAAAGTCAACAAAGTCAAGCAATTAATTATTGAGGGTGAGTGCGCTACTTTCTTTGTATGACAGATAGTTCCACTTTTCTCCGTTTTTTTGACATTTTTGGTCGATCTATACATAAATTATTTTTGTCGCAGTGATTAGCACAATTAAATAAACCATATCGCGGTAGGTATTTTATCAACACTTGACGATTGAGTAGACAATTTATCTATTGCTCTAGCACGAATGCACAGGTATATGTAAATAATCATTATTAATCATAATTAACATTCTTTTGACAGTTCGTTGGGATAAACTTGAACCTAGGGTTAATTTTATGTTTCGTCAATAGCAAGTTGTGACCAAATTTTATTTTTGTCCATAGTCATTACTCATTATAATATTTGTCTACATTTTAGCGTGCTAGGGGGGAGCAGATATTTTGTTCTTCTTACTACTTCTTTTTACAGAAGTGGAAGACTGAGGGTATCCTGAGCCGAGCTTCGTAATTCCTGTACCTTGTGACTAATACCACAGTGTAAAGAGCTTATACCTACCAGTGGTCTGACGCCTTTGATGTTTGCGAATGAGTTGATTGACTCGTGTGCCATTTCTTCTGCAGAGCCTCGTTTTAGCTTAAAACTTCTACTATACTTATTTACTGCATTTTTTTTTTATAAAATGCCTGTGCTGGGCGCGGGGGATGATTATTTAATTATATTTAATTATTATTGGGATGGTGCAATGAAACACGTCTTTCAAGTTCAGTTGTAGATTAGTCATAGACAATTTTATTTGTTTCTAAAATCAGGATGGGAATCGAACCATAGACAATACTACATGCCCTTTCTTAAAAAAGTAAATTTGACATTGACAATACATTGACATTTAATTGGCATTTGACATTGACGTTTCATTGTTTATCATCTGACAAACATGAATCTACAAATTTGCAATACATTCGATTAAATAAATTAAAACAATTGAAATTAATTATTACTCGAAGTCATATTACAATACATTATACAAAATTATGTCAGTGAATTAAAACTACGTATTCAGTGTTTACATCGTCATTTACATATTATCTAGATATAAGCTAAGTTTGTTAATTTACAATAAATTATTTTATAAGTCTAATTTGTTTGTTTTCTTTAACAATCTTCCTCTAGAGCTGTACCTTATTTCAGGAGTATTGCTGCTAATCGCAATATCCATAATTTCAGGTAAGTTTTGTACATTGTTACTTGAGCATGACTGACTATCTGACTGAGACATGACTAATTGATTTTCTGACAAAAATTCAATATCTTGATTATCTTCATTGACTTCAATGAACAATGGAGATTGCAATGTATCTGACTCATCATAAAGGCTTGACATAGGACTTACAATATTTGTATTATTTGACACATTATTTTGATCATTCGACGGACTTAATACATTTTGATTATTTGACGGACTTGATACATTTTGGTTATTAGACTGACTTAATACACTTTGATTATTCAATGGACTAATTACATTTGACTGACTTGACTCAATAGACATAAACGTTTCATTCATAGAATTCGTTTTAGAACAGTTTTGACTTTCATTATCAGATCTTGACATTTGACTTTTAGCTTTTTTAATATAATCAGGAATGTGATAACATCTCACTGTATCTTCCCTCCTAACATGTTTTTCACAGTTACTTGGACTTTGACCTTTTGACTTTACAGTAATATTTGACCTATATTTACTGTTTGTAAATGTTTGACTAGACTGAGTGGACTGTGACTGTGACAATTTATGACTGTTATTGTTTGTGTTGCTAATATGACTATGACTATTTGACTGTGGCAGACATGACTTAAACAATTTAATATGTTGTGTATTTCTTCTATATACTGTGCCATTTTCACTTTTCACTAGGTAAGATCTAGGAAATTGAGCCTTAGACAAGATAAATCCTTTCGACCAAATTAGATCTTTAGGGTTTTTCTTAAAATAGACTTGATCATTTAGCTGAAATTCTTGGGGCTTATCAGCATTTTTGTTATAGTATAACTTTCTTTTATTTATCACTTCAGACTTATTTTTGAAATGATCTGCGAATTTGACAATTTTAGGCTTTAAATTGCTAGTTTGAGTAGGTAATTTAGTTCTTAATGTTCTTGACATTAATAGTTCTGATGGTGATTTTAAATTTCCTCTAGGAGTAGTTCTGTACTGTAATAGACCTATATAAATGTCTGTACCTGAACTCTCACATTTTC
Source organism: Clepsis dumicolana (assembly GCA_963691665.1). Lineage (NCBI taxonomy): Eukaryota > Metazoa > Arthropoda > Insecta > Lepidoptera > Tortricidae > Clepsis > Clepsis dumicolana. The sequence continues at coordinate 8,036,307 of OY829509.1, read as the reverse complement.
TTAATATGTTTTTTATAATTTTGACAGAAATTTCTGCGAGCCCGTTCGACCTGGACAAATGAGGACTAGATGTTATGTGTTCTATATCCCAGTCCTTCATGAAGTTTTGGAACTCTTGAGAATTGTATGGAGGACCACCGTCACTCACAAGTTGTAGAGGAATACCATGTCGAGCAAAAATAGATTTTAAATGTGTTATTACAGTTTGGCTTCGATGATCTGTATTTAAATGAGCTATTTCAATGTAATTTGAATAGTAATCGACCACTAAGAGATATTTTTTGTTCTTATAGTCAAATAAATCTGTAGCTACTTTTTGCCATGGCAATGTTGGCTGTTCATGACTTAATAAAGTTTCCTTTGTTTTATTTGAGCTGTATGTCATACAAGTCTCACATTGCCTTGTTTTTTCTTCAATGTCATGGTAAATGTTTGGCCAAAATACAATGCCACGGGCTAAATTTTTGGTTTTTTCCATGCCCATGTGACCTTCATGTAATTTTTGTAATATTTCTGACCGCATTGACTTCGGAATGACTACAGACTGATTTTTGAATACAATTTCATCTATTACATGGATTTCGTCGCGAATATTCCAATATGGTAGGGTTAATGGGTCACATTGTTGTTTACAGTTAGGCCAACCTGTTTTATGATATTCTATTAACTTTTGTAAAGTTAAATCTGACTTTGTATGAGACACAATTTGTTGCAGCTTATTTGGAGTTATTGCTAAGTTAGAAGTTAATAATTTTACCTGACAGACAATGTTGTTTTCCAGTTCATCTAAATCGAATTTATCTATTTCAGTATTCAAATTCATGACAGGAGCTCTTGACAAAGTATCTGAAACATACATTTCAGTACCTTTTGTGTATGAAACTACTAGGTCGTATGATTGTAAAGTTATCATCATTCTTTGGAGCCTTGCTGGGACATCTGAAAGTGGCTTTTTAAACAATGTCACCAGAGGTTGATGGTCTGTTTCTACGTGTATAGTTTTGCCATAAATATACTGATGGAATTTTTTGCATCCAAAAACAATAGCATATAATTCTTTCTCTATTTGAGCATAGTTTTCTTGTGTTTTTGTTAAAGACTTGGATGAGTAAGCAATAGGATTTTTCCCATGAAAAATTACTGCACCAACAGCTTTTTGACTTGCATCAACAGACATTCTGACTGGTTTGTTTACATCATAATGCACTAAGACAGGTGATTGACAAATTAGTTCTTTTATATTTATGAATTGCTTATCATGACTGTGTGTCCATTGCCAAATGTTTTGTTTTTTAAGAAGATCTCTAAGTAAACTTGTCTCATGAGCTAAATTAGGAATATATGAACCTAAATAATTCACCATACCTAAGAAACGTTGGAGATCCTTGACATTCTCCGGCTTAGGCATTTTCATGATAGCTTCGATCTTAGAAGTATCTGCAGAAATACCATTTTTATTAAATATATGCCCTACATATGCTACTTCAGCCTTGTTAAATTTACATTTTGACTTGTTAAACTTTAAATTGACTTCTCTAGCTTTCCTAAGAACATTTTCCAACCTCGCATCATGTTCTGCTTGGTTTGAGCCATAAACAAGTATATCATCGACGAATATTAAAACACCAGGTAAATCACCGAACAGATCTGTCATTACTCTATGGAAAATTTCACCACTTGAATTTATGCCATATGGTAAGCGAAGGAATTTATACCTACCGAATTGTGTGTTAAATGTGCAGAGGTCACTACTTTCTGCATCTAGTTTGATCATCCAATATCCTGAGTTTGCATCTAATTTTGAAAAAATAGCAGCACCAGCTACTTTTGAGCGTAAATCGTCCAAAGTAGGATAAGGAAAAAGAGGTCTTTTAATAGCTTTATTTAGGTTTCTAGGGTCTAGACATATGCGTAATTCACCATTGGGTTTTACTACAGGGACTATCGCGTTAACCCAGTTTGTTGGCTTGGTTACTTTCTCAATGACTTGTAATTGTTGCATTCTATCTAACTCTGACTTTAGCTTAGGGTGTAATGCATATGGAATTCTGCGAACCGGACATATTTTTGGTGTGATACTTGTATCTACATCTAAATGAGCCTCAGATGGTAAACAACCTAACCCCTCGAAAGTATCGGCATAATTCTCGATAATTGTTTGTACTGACCTTTGGTTTTGGTTAATGTTTTGTGTGTTTGTTAGTTCAAATAGTCTTTTCACAATGCCACATTCTTCACATGTTTTCCAACCCAATATTGTCGCACATTTACATTTCACTACAATAAATTTAATGTTGACATGATAACCATTATCAAATTTGCACGCCAGTGTAACACTACCTAAATTATCAATTAATTGTCTTGAAAATGTGAAAATCTTATCATTCGAGCTTTGAACAGGGATCTGAATATTGCACATATTTTCTAAATGTCGTATAGTTTCTAACGAGATTACATTAATGTCTGCTCCAGTGTCAATTTGACAGTTAAATTTTTGATCATAAAAATTAACATTTATTTTCCAATTATGCGAATTATTACAATTATGGTTATTATTTACTGCATTTATTATAAAATCATTTGAATAATTATAATTATGTTGATTATTGATGTCATATTCATTTAAATTTTCAAAATTAACGGACATAACGGAACTTACATTTTTCTTGTTTTTATTCTGGTCGTTGAAATAACAGCATATCGCGAAGTGATTCAGTTTCTTGCAAATAGAACAAGTTCTACCCTTTGCGGGACATTTGACTCGATGTTGTTGACCACATCTTTTACAAATTGCATTTGATTTGCTGTTTGACCTGAAATTAGCTGAAAAATAATGATTAGGTGTTCGTTCTCGGCTGTGACTATTATTTCTGTTATTTCGCTGGAGGTCGACTTTTGATCTTGATCTTGATGAATGTCTCATTGGTGTTGAACCTTTACTTGTCTGGTTGTTTCTTGATATTGCCTGAACTTGCATGTCGGTTTCTTCATTTCCCAATTTTCTTGATCTTTGGCATGATAATTCCATGGTCTTGGCTACTTCGACTGCTTCGTTGATGTCTTTGAATTCCTTTTGTAGAAGTTTTTCTTTTATTTGTCCATTTCTAATTCCAATTATGAACATGTCTTTGACTAACGATTCTTTTAGTGCTTCGAATTTGCAACTTGACGATAAATTATTTAAATATGTTACATATTCGTCTAAATTCTCGTTTTGTTTCTGATAACGGGTGAAGAAATTAAATCTTTCGACCGTTACATTTTTGAATTCGTTAAATTTCGAATCAAATTTTTCTAAAATGGACGTTAACGTTTCTTCTTTTGAATTTACATGGAATGAATTATAGATATGAAGTCCTTCATCGCCAATAGAATTCAAAAATATTGCGATTTGTTTCGAATTTGGAACTTTTTCCAAGTCGTTTGCTTCAAAATATATGAGGAATTTCTGTTTCCACAGTTTCCACTTCTCGGAATTTGCACACTCTTTGCCGCCATTCTCTTTTGTAAGATTCAAAGGTTTAAGACCGTTGGCTAGTATGATATTATGTACCTTTTCGTTTCCGTCGTTGCCACCCATTTTTGTTTGTTGTTGCACCTTTTCTTGACTTCGCCTTCGACTTCGACTTCTGACACCATGTGCTGGGCGCGGGGGATGATTATTTAATTATTATTGGGATGGTGCAATGAAACACGTCTTTCAAGTTCAGTTGTAGATTAGTCATAGACAATTTTATTTGTTTCTAAAATCAGGATGGGAATCGAACCATAGACAATACTACAATGCCGATCAATTAGCTAAGTTTGTGTTAGCTATCGGCCAGAAAGTTTTATCTAGGTAGTAGGGCATGGCATTGACAAGGAATATACACGTTCGTCAATTACACTATGGGCAAGTTATGAACAAGAGATAGATTGATTATTGGGTATGGCTGAAAGAGGTTAAATATAGTTTATCATCTTATCTTTCGTTGTTTAATTTGGGATACCTACTCAATTGCAGTATGATTTGTCTGAAAATTCGAATTCACTTTACTGAACTTTGTTATGTTATCTCTTTTAGGATATTTTTAGGAGCAAATTTGTATACGCTTGTGTGTATTCAGAATTTCTCACATAGAATAATTATATGCGCCCGTAGCGCCTGTGAAATGAATATAGCAATCCCGTCTGCCATGTGATCCGAGAAATTGCATATGCTTTGTGACCAAGGCACCTGAGAAATATCCGGCTATGAATATCCGGCTAGCTCAAATTACACAAGTCTGATACTCTTACATCGAACGAACGGTATTACACGTAGTTCACTTTACTACCCTGTTTATAGCCTTACTTGGAAAAATCATAGAAGGTATTTTCAGAACATATTTTTTAAAATAGTTGGCTATCCATCTATCAAGATTGTATTATCACGTTACATTTAATCATTAAGTTCATTCCGTTAAAATTTAATAGCAAGATCATCTTGACCGTGACCCTTTGAGGAACCTTTTCACAATAATTATCTTAAACTTCCTTCATCGAGATTCACACGCCATTACGTTTCTTGTGAAATGGTTCTACAGAGAGTTACTATAAGATAGCTGTATAGTTCGGCATAAGTACCTATTTCAAAGTGAGCATGCAAACTTACGCGAGCCGCGAGTGAGCTGCTATAATATTAATATCCCAAAGCGAAGTGCACCTAATTTGCATACAGATGACATTTACAACAATAACGTCCTGTTCCCGACAGGTTACATTACAATGACCATATCCGTGAGCCTGTAGATATGGTGGACGCTAGATCTAGACAGGCAAACTTTGAAACAAGTTTTACAACACTTTACTAGCCCCACATTCCTCATGAACATGCCGGGGACTGTAAACGTAATTATGTAGTAGGTAGGTACCTACTTAGCTGCTTAAGTACCTATCCAACTAAAGGATAAATAAATAGAATTTTGCAAAAAGGGCTCTTTGGTTGTGTACATACATGTTGTTTATAAAATTGCTTTTAATTGGGTTACCGTTAAGTATACCTAACACGTGAACAAACTTCGGATTTAAGTAGGCTATAATATACTTGATAGCTAGTGGTGGACTGTATGAGAAGACTATATGAGTATTGATGGAAACACGGGTTAAATGATATTTATAAATTTAATAATATTAGAACACAATTTTAGTTTAAGACTGACAGAAACACAACTGACATAAGTCGTAAAAAAGCATATTAAAAGACAAATAAAACTATAAAAAGGTCACACCGCAGCCAGTCGCCGACAATAGTATTAAAAATATGAATTATCCGGTACTTACCTTTTAACATGAAACTACCTACCGTGAGACTCAATCATAGTGAATAATAGTGAGGAGTCGCGCGAGTGCTCCCAGAGGAAGGACTACGAATTAGTCCGAAACATGTCTGCTAAGCTCGACTTACCTGAGTACATATACGTGAGTGATCCGTTTTTATTTCACTATTATCCAGGTACCCTCAAGTTCTTAGTTATTAAGACAAACTTTGCAGGCCTGTCTAATAAACATTTTATATACGGCGTAAATGTAAGTTTTTTCCTTATTATTAAGTACCTGGTCTATATGTAGACAATAAAACAGGAAACTTTAATGCTTCGGACAGAGTTTAGCAGGGCACTATAAAAATTACTTGTTTAAATGCCATTTTTTTTCCCAGAAAGCCCGAAATCCAAAAACGAAACATGGTTAGTAAGGAATGACCATATTCGTAGGTTGAATCTGTCAAATACCTTTTCCTAGAGAGAGGCAGTTGTTGTAGAACTTCTGTTAGATTTTAACGGTTAATCGGGCGAATTATCCACGGTCCTTACGCAATCCGAGGACGCAGTGCACTAGAGGCTATCGACCTTCCCACGATTACTTGAAAGAACTGTTATGTTGTTGGAAATAACTCGGGGCTCCAGAAGCGCCGAGGGCGCGCTGCCAGTCGCGATCGCGGGATTCTCTCGCAACCACCACTCTATCACTAACTTTAATAAGTATACAAAACTAATAAAAATGGGTTTAAAAAATATTTTGTTAATGTGCTCTATTGTCACAAGCTACGGGGAAACGGCTTCCTACGACCAGAGACAAACTGGTAACCTCAACGTTCAGGTTGATTTAAAGGACATTCACATCATAGCTTTGATGAAAGGTGGAAAAGAGGAATACGTGGTAAGTTCGAATTTTACTACCAGATTATTTATATTACAAGTTTAACTAAATCTTGAGTGATGAATACCCGTTTAATTCCAGCGACGTTAAACATTCAGAACAAATTTACCACTACTTACGTAATTTAATTTGAGATGATTGACTATTAGATTCTCGCTGATTGTACTGATAATTATGCGTATGTTACATATTGTGTATCAGCATAGGTACCATTAACAGAAATATCTTAAGTCTGTCCTAAGTGGACAAGCGCCAAGGAATTAATTAGACAATATAAATAAATAAATATCATGGGACAAATTGACACCAATTTACCTAGTCCCAAACTAGGCAAAGCCTGTACTATGGGTACTAGACAACGGATAAACATACTTATATACATATAAAACATCCAAGACCTGAGAACAAACATTCGTATTCATCATACAAACATCTGCCCCGACCGGGATTCGAACCCGGGACCTCAAGCTTCGTAGTCAGGGTCTCTGACCACTAGGCTATTCGGTCGTCAAATATACCTAATTATACTTGCTATGTTTACGACATAATGCAGGGTATCATTTACGAAGTGTACTGGCGCGGCGGTTACGGTTATGCCGTGAGATATGGGTTCGAGTTCGAGTCTTTGTTAGCGCGAATTCGATTTTTTTTCTTTAAAAAAAAACACTAAGAAAACGTTTGCGTAGCTAAAAGTGCTAAAACAAAACATCAAACAAGATGAGCTTTCGATCTCTCCACTTACATTTTTACCAGTTCATCAACTTTTCAATGCACATCATGCTTGCAGCACGAAATACTGAATACTTAACGTACCTATGGGGGCTAACTGGCATAGATTTTACAATAGTGGCTAGACTTAGTACAAGTATGTTGTCTATACTGTAGGTATGTCTTGTTAGCCAGCTCGTAGAGAAGTGAATAATATAGGCTTTTCACATTCTTTTCGCTTAGGCGCGAGGTATATTAAGGATGAGTACCTAGTTGCTTTTAAGTGTGGACGTTATAAGATCCTTTATAATTATTATCATAAGATTACGTTACGTAGGATTCGAATATCCGTGCTTGGGGTGTGACACAAATGTCAAAAGTTAATCTATGGTTAGTGTCTAACCTAGGTCGGTGCAAGTCAGCGCAGTCTAATCGCTTCAATTTGACCACTAAATTCAAAATCAAGCTACCTAACAACCAAAGCAGTAACAACTTTACATAACACCTCCACTTTTAAAAATCAGTAGAGATTAATAACTTCCTACGCATCACTAAGTACGTATCTAATAATAACAAGGATGGTGGTCCTTGACCCGCCAAATTACGATCGAGTAAAAGAGAAGTCGCTTTGTGGGTTTCGTAAATCATTCATCTTACTCGTAATCCTCGTCGGCTTTGCTTGCTATTCGATAACGCCACTATAACGCTTTATCTTTACATTTCAGGATTACGACTATGCTTACGATTACTCAGAGATGACGATAAAACCACAAAACGGTTCCACAACACCAAAACCGTTAAATGGGACTACTGATGCTGAAAATGTTAATACAACAATAGCAACCAGTCTATTCGTGGAACAGACGACCGAACCAGTAAAAAATGACTCGTGGTTTCTTCAGAGCATGGAGCCGTTTGCCAACCAGTCTTCAGACACGTCCGCATCTTCCACAGAAAAAAACACGATCGAAGCCACAACGATACCATCACCATTAATTCCGACAAATGATAAAAATGTTACAGTAATTTTGGCGGCTTCAAATGGCACAGATTGTAAAAAAGGCTTTGTTCTAAACCACAAAGGCGATTGCGAACTCAAATTGCAAGGCACCGGCAATGCGTAAGTAATACTTAAACCGGGTGACTTGAATGGTAGGGGAGACTTTAAAAATAGTTCAACGTTAATTTATTCATTAAACTTGTCCTACTTTACGGTTTAATGGTTTTCCTGATAACGCTTAACTAAATATTTTTTGAGTAGCTAGAAAATAATTAAAATATACCTACTTATTTTCATTGCAACAGGATAGGGACTCAAAGGGGGCCTTAAAACAAATCATATGAAATTGCACATTTTACGATGTTTTCTCCTTTTAAGCAGTAGTTTTCGAATACTTAATGAAAAAGTATCTGAATAGCAGTTATTCAGAAATACATCATCAAAAATATTATTAGCTCTACTACCGGACAAGAGATGGCGCTATCCGCCTACTCTAAATTGAAAGGACTGTACTTATAGCAGCATAAATATTTTAACATGAAACTACCGTGAGACTCAATCATAGTGAAATAAAATGGATCACACACGTAAATAGGTCGAGTATGTTTCGTACAAATTCGTAGTCTTTCCTCTGGGAGCGCATGACCCAGCGGCTCTGCTCATGCAGTATTTTATTTATTTATTTCAATAGATTTACACGGCATTACAGTGTTTACCAAATACACCGCAAATTAAAATTATATAAAAGAAAAACAACAAAAACAGAAACAAAACAAAATGGCAGTCGAAAAATGCAACTTAATAATAAACACTAGATTGCCTATCATCCATCACCTCATAAAATCTCAGACATTCCCGACACACAGTCGGCCAACGACAAGCAAGCAGGTCACACTCAGGTGCTGATGTCAGTAGCGCATTGAGTATGAAACATGTTGGGCTAAACTAGACTTATATACGTGAGTGATCCGTTTTATTTCACTACAGTACAAATATTATTAGATGATGGCTTGGAACCCTCGGTGTACGAGTCTCACTCGCTCTTGACCGATTTTTATCAAGAAACCTACATATATGACTAGCGTTGAAATTAAACAAAACTTACACACTTGAGCAAAACAGCGATGCAGTAAGATAAAGAGCTGAATTTCCGGGCGTTGTTTATATTAACCTTAGAGCAGAAAAGGAATGGATATATTATGTTAACGCGCGATTTCCCCTCTGCCAAATCTCTAACATTAAGTCTAACCAAAATGATCAGAGTCTGTTGATTGTGTACGGGTTTTTGGCATTTGTGTGACAGTTTTGTTTTAGTGTGCGTTTGTAGGAATGTAACAAATTTTGACAGGAGCGTAGACGTGTGCTGTACGTGTGTTCCTCGTCCCCCTCAAAAAGTGGCAGAAAAATTGTAGTGCCTAGATAAGCCAAAGGAGCCTCCCGTCTGTCTGCTTTATGATATTATCGAATAGGCAATTGGTTTAACCGAGCAGGTAATGATTACCGTTATCAAAGTTATGTTGATTGAATAAAACATGCGGAGTCACACGTCGGTAGGTACCTACAATCAAATCACTGGCATTCATAGAACCTTGGCGCAACGTTTAAGTTATTCTTTGGCAACGTGTCATCGTCATCGCAAGACATCACGTCAACGGTGCATTGCGGTTATTATGACAAGGTTCTACAAGCCCCTTGATGAAATTGGTTGACTACACTACTGACTAATGGTGGTGTACAGTCTATAGTAGGTACTAACAGCTGAAAATATATGTATATGTAACCTTCTTACACATGTAATGCCTTTTCACATACATCCTCACAAGCCCATACATTAATGCAAGTTTTAATTTTCAATGATATATTGGTATTTTAAAACTTACTTTTAACATAATTTTAATTTCTTTGCAGGCTGCTGAAATTAGTAAAATTATCACAAAGATTGAAATTAAAAAGAGAAAACCGAAGAAACCAAAGTGAGTCCAACTAAAAATCTGGACTGTATGCTAGTTGAACAAAAATAAGTATAAGTGTGTGTTGCAACTTGTGTTAGTATGTAAGTGTAATAAAGACTGCAATAATAACATTTTAACGAAATAGAGATATAGTTTGATCTCTGGTGCCAGTGGCTATGGTAACCTATAGTATGCCTATAGAATTAATAACTGTATTAGATGATCGCATTTGGTCTGGCCCAACCAAGGGTGCAGCTACCTGGCAGCTACGTGTTTGAGTGAGATGTAAATACTTAGCGCTGGTTTGCTCCAACGCATACCTACGTGTTTGGTTTGGCCAGACCAAGTTTGATAGTCTATTACAGCAGTAATAGTAGTCAGCAGATATAACTAAGAAAATAAGGAGCTCAAAAGGATCTTGTTACACACAGTCAAACACACTATGGTCAAGAAAGTTTTTCATATTTTTTTGGACTTTGTATATGTGCTGCTGACTGTACAAAACCAAGCTGAGACTATAATGGTGTCACTATCATATCTTGTATAGCCAGTTATGGATAAGCTTTTCCAAAAAAATTTTGGTGGACACTTTTCATTTGCTCCATCAATTTAATTGACAAATGAGAAATATCTTCAGGGCATTTAAACATAAAGGACTATTACTGGGGTCATTCAGTCTACTATTTAAGTCTGAAACTTTTATGATTCTTAGATTGCCTTTGGAACACTTGGCTTAACGGTTGGAATCGAAGATTTATGATTCAATTATTACAATAGATATTTTGAAAACCTGTAATGAAGTAAACCTTTAAAATTAACATGAAAGTAATGACTGGGACAATTAATATTTTACTGCTTGTTGGTGTCAATATAATATAATGAAAGTCTTAGGGTAAGTACATAATTATAGCACATTACTGCGGATGCCAGGAAAATAGGGATTGCTGGTAGGGACATGAGGCTGGCAATCCCTTTCACACCAAGATATGTATAGTGCTTTTCCCAAACATGCAATGAAATTAAAGTAACTTTACATTTTTATTTAAATGTCTGAATGCCATAATGCTGTTACAAATTGGCATTGAAACAGAAGACAATTACTTTGCAGTTCTATTCCTGCACTTTTATTATAGACCTCTTGTCTAACAATCCCTGAAATAAGATACTTCGCAGCCTTTTAAGGAACATAATGTCTATACCTGTTTCATTGCATGATTGAAAAAAAAAAAACATTGACATGTTTGTTCAACTCTATCAAACCAGAGTTGCCTGTAAATTAATGTGCTGCAGAACATGAATTGTTTATGTAACGCAAACTTGTTTTTAAAAACTTCCTCAATAATATTTAGATCATGGGTATGTCCAGCAGTCTCATAAACTCATGCATTGCGTAATAATAGTTATCAACACATTATTATCAACATTAAAAAACCTCCAATAACTCAAAATTATTTATTTACATAATTTTTATGCACCATCATTTAAGCATCAACAACTATGCAACTCCATGCCCCTTATTTAGTTATTTTAATAAATACTTTAAGCAGGACGGGCAAATGTTATCATTCACATGATTTTGTACTATTTGGGATTCAGAATTCATACCTCATATCTAGAAGTTATATTATTTAATGCACATCAAATTATGTAAAATAATAATTGGCAATAAGTTAAACAATACAGCACACTCCGTGTATCAACAATGATCATAATTTAAAGTATTCCTAGTGACATAGACAGAACATAGGACACAATAGAGAGATTACAACTTGCAAAGACAGAAAAGGAGTGGGACAAAGGCTCCAATAGTGATAAACACCGGAATGAGGACAGAGCTTTCGTCCATAGAGTAAGGGTCTGGCTGCTTTGGCCCGCTGGCTCTCCGTGACTGTGTGTTCTTCTCCTCAACCTCGTCTCTAGTTTCCTCTGTCTCATTCTCTGGCCACACTAAAGGCGAAAGCTTAGGAACTTCATCTATAGTACCTCTCATTACATACAAGGCATTTATCTTTGGATTGTCTCGGTAACCTTTAATGAATTCTACCTTGATTTTTCCTCCTCTGATGTCCGATTCTTCCTCATTGTAGTACAGTTTGCCATCTTTGATAGAGTATGGGATGTATTCGTCGTGGGCTACGCCACGTCCGACTTTGTCAAATATGTCGAGGTCAGCGACGATGGTGTGGTCTCCATTGAGCACAACGTCGAACACTTTCATGTTGGGCGCGTTAAAATACACCTCGCTGAATTTAAGCACGAGCACGTAGTCCCCCTCCCGGGATGCCGGAATGTCGTACCCGAACGTACTGTGGTGATACCGCTCCGTCTGATACAGGATCTCATCCTTAGGACTCGCGCGCCCGATCATCACCAACTGCTTCCCGTAATCCGACGCGGTCCCCACTCTCCCTTGCAAAGGATCCTTGTCATAATGAATGCCGTAAACGTCAGTGTGCGCGGGCCCACCAGCATTAATCGCATAAATTATCTCACCGAGCCCCGTAGCATTTCTTATCAACGAAAAAAGCCACAGCATCAAATAAATCCCGAATATCATTTTTGATGACGAGTCACACATTTTAATTTCAGAATAAATGGTACACTTAGTTTCTCACTTGCGTAAACAATCCTTAAAATTAACACTAAAGTATTAATACATCATGTCCCATTTTTCACTTATATTGGCATAGTTAAATAAACGTAAATAGTCGAGCCGGCGATTTGTGCAGTAAAACCGATTCAACCATGCAAATGCCAAAGGTAGGTGCCAAACCAACTTTAACCAACCAACCAATCCCAAGTCATTGGTGTTGCTAGCTAAAAACAGTTTTTCCTGGACATTGTTGTCATTGGCTGTCATGTGGCGGTCATTCTTTTTTTAATTTATCCCATAAGGGATAGGCCAAGGAAACTGAGTCCATACAGCCACGTCTGATGTGTTTTGTAATTTTCTGTATACATATTAAAGTCCTGTTACCGTCAGAGTCGTCAGTTTGTTCTAGTCACGTCCTGTCAGTTGCTCATGCCTTCCGTAAAGCAATAGTGTACGGCGAGCTACGGCGAGCAGCAGCCGGCGGGTACTTTAAGGTCACAAACAGAGGAAATACGCGTTTTCACTTGGATTCTTCATTTCTGGGCACTGTCACATTAATTTGTTGTATGATACACTATCTTATTATCCACCAAACAACATTAAGCACAGAAACTAAAATTCAATTAACGACACGATCCACTCTCATCGGTTTCCCACGAAATTCCTGGTCGAGCCTGGTCGAGGTCGAACCTTTACCGAATCCCGCTAATGTAGCCGTAGCATGTGAGGGACGAATGCTTTATGCTGTGGATAAGTGTAAGCGTGCTAGGGGGTAAGTTATTGTAACGAAAGACAAAGATTTTTTTATGATATGCATAATTTACTTAAATGACATCATGACAGTGATCGCAATTTTGTGAATCATATTTCTATTACCTAACGATTTTGTCTCATATTTTTTAATCCGCCGTATTTACTTGCAAGGAGGGCTTTAAAACGTTGCCAAATTCACCATTATAAATAACTTTACGTAGGTAACGGTAAAATCAGTACCGGTATTAAATCATAAAGTTACTTCATAACTTAACATTATGGTAACTTTACCCATTAACGTTATTTTTATCAATATTTTTTTTTTCATTGTAGGGCTTGGCAACGTTACCCAATGCACATTATTATAAGTAAGTAAAGTAACTAAGTAAACGCGTTATTGTACAGAAAAAACAGAAATAAATACAAGTTACAAACAGTGAGATACAAGTACAAAGGCGGAATTATTCCTATAAGGGATCTCTACCAGTCTACCTTTGAGCGGTAATGTTTGCTACGTTGCCACACCGCGTTGCCGCGCGCGGCGCGGCGTCACTTCACTACCACTACTAGTACTGTACTGAGACACGACTTCGCACGACGACGAAATTTGAGCGCTTTTGATTTTTTTCGCTTGATTAATAGGTATTACCATTCCATTAACGTTACCTTAACTTATCGTTATCGGGGGGGGGGGGGGGGGGGGGGGACAATTTATGCAACTTTCGGGAAGATTATTTTTGAAAATATTAGCTTAGAAGCTTCAAAGTGTTTTTAAAAGAGCTGTCGAAATGACGTGTGTGGAATGTCCCCTAGAAATAATGATTAAGTAGCGGCTTGTACAAGACATAGTCGTACTAGCTTTTATACTTTTAGAGCAGTGAACGCATATAAGACATGGAAGCAGTCTTTCCATACAACGTATCGTTTACTAGCAGAACCAAAACTCGCACAAAGATGAAGTACACACACAGCAGCAAAGTAACCATACACTAAACTATCCATGCATTCAAAAATTAAGTTGATACGCACCAATCTAGGTTGCTACGAGGGCGGGATGATAAGTAACTAGTCTAATATAAAAATACTTAGGTTGGCGTGATAAAATTGATTTTATTTTTCAACATACTCTCCATGTACAGTCACCTGCGAAAATATCTGATCACTGTAGAAGGCAAAAGTATATGACGACACTCGACGGCATAAAGATCTAATGGGTTGCGGCCGGCATATATATCGTTCTTGGTTTAGGGCATAAATATCGGACACTGAGTCGCTTAAAAATATCTGATACTATACAAAATCAAAATTAAGTGACTCATCACCAGCATAAATATGTATTCACTTTGGAAGCAAAAACATCAAATCACACGGACCGCATAAATATCTCACATGTTACAAAATCAAAAATATGTGATCAATCAGCAAACATGAACTTAATTCACTAGTATTACGAATCTAATTTGAATGCAGCGATCTGATGCTTCTTGAAAACAGTGCATACTTGTCACTACGTATATCTATCTCACGTTTCTTAGCTTTTAAAATAAGAACAGTATTTTTGTGCTTGAAGTTTTTTTTATTAGCGGTTAAACTCCTTGGTAAAGTATATGGAAAAAATAATACGTCAACAGGGTATGTCATATTAGAAACGAAGAACTGAATTTGTTGGATTTAGATAAAACAAAACATGAGACAGACATATACAGTGACAAGTACGAACTGTTTTCGAGAAGCGTCAGATCGCTGCATTCAAATTAGATTCGTAATACTACTGAATTAAGTTCATGTTTGCTGATTGATCACATATTTTTGATTTCGTCAAGTATCAGATATTTTTAAGCGACTCTGTTATCGTGCACTCTGTACTACCGCTAATAAACATGAATTTAATGCCTAAGTTCTCTGTACAGAGTTAAGACAAACGACATAAATTTCACTTGAAATGTTTAACAACTTTAACAGGATAAAGATCAGGTGTCAAAACTATGAGTTGACTATCGACCGTAGTTAATATCTATAAAATGTACTTGATGACATATCATTGTGTGAGGGCCTGGTCTGTCCAGAGTTACCCTCCTACGGTCGACTACGCCTCCGGTCTAAGCACAGTCTCCAACGTGCCTGGTGTCTTACGTTTAGCATGTGACCGGTCCGGGCTTTATTAATTGTTATTTAGGGTTGCCGTACGCAGATGCCCTAAGCATGACACCAGCCGGACGCGGGGGCTTTGCCCCCGCGAGGACCTCCACCTTCCCCATAGTCCTGGCCTCGTTGCTCCAACTCGTAATCGACTGTAGTTACAATGACTTGCCTGTGTGCTACCAATACACGCTCTGATGAGCACCCGGGCTCCCCGTCCAATGTCCTTGACTACCAATGTACCTTGTACTGCAAGATTGGACTCCATGTTAGTGGAAATTATTAATGGTCATGATTAGTCTACTCATCGTTCCACAACCTATTGCATTTGTCGATTACTCAAAATACTAGGTAAGAACACTTACCAGAATGGTATCTGGACTCTCGTATCCCTCCTAGCGTCCAGCTCAGACCCACCGTCGAGCTACCTTTTTCGTGCCGCTCCAGAGTCAAGTGTGCCAACATAACCAGATTAGTCTAAGCATAGGTAAGCTAAAAGCAGTATTGCTAGTGCACAAATAGATAGACATTTAAAAGTATGAGGACACACTTACCGATTGGTTTGCGACGACTCGCGCCTTGCGCGACACTCCCAACAGCGAAGAAACTTTAATTTAGCAATGTGAGCAGGTGACGCGTCCATTCCAGGATCTTGTCTCTGGCACGTATCGCCGCGTCTCTCCTCCCCCTTGCTCCCGTTTCGTCTGGATGCTGATGTCTCTCTGGCGACAAGGTTTGGTCTGTACCAGCTACCACATCTGCCTCTGGTATATTGTTACTGGCAATGCCTTGCACTTGATCCTCACTTATCTCTGGTGCTTCTGCCTCTTGGGTAGGTTCCGCAGGTCCGCTATTGTTTACCTCAGGACTAAGGGTCGCAGCTCTGTGAGCTTGAGGATCTTCTATGCACAAAACTGGAATTTCAGATTGTTCACTAGCCTGTTCGTTTGTTACTCCCTTTTGCGCAGATTCTTCATCCGCCTCCAATGGGTAGAGGTGTCCTATCGAGCGCGTGAAAACCGAATCTTCCACTTTGACTTTAGCGACTCTACATTGGCCGTCGCGCCCTTCTATCAAGGATACGATCTTACCAACTTTCCATTGGCTCCTATTTTTATGATCTGATTTTATTTGGACAAGATCACCTAGCTTTGGCGCGCGACTAGTGCGGATTCTGGGTTGCTTTGGCGCATTATTGTATCTCTCCCTTAGACTTGTGAGATATTGCATAATGAACATCCTTTTGAATTCTTCCATAATTTTGAGTCCCCTCTTCCAACTGCTGATGAGATCAGTCTTCGTTTTTGTATCATCGTCTCGACTATTCGTCAGTGTAAGGTCGAGTTCCAAACATTTTCCCAACGTAAGAAAGTCAGAAGGCTTCAACACGTGTTCCAGGTCTGCACCGACACGGACCAAAGGTCGAGTGTTAACGATTGCTTCGACTTCCTTAATTACTGTAAGTAGCTGTGTGTCATGTAACATGTGTTTTTCTAACGTGCGCTTGAGGCAGTGTTTCACAAGTGCGATTAGTCTCTCATAAAATGATCCATGCCACGGTGCTAGCTCAGGTATAAATTTCCACTGAATTTTATTTTTTTCACAGTAGGCTTTAGACAAAACTTCATTAGTCAATTTGAATTGGACAGCGTTATCAGAGACAATTTTCCGTGGCACTCCTCTAGTAGCCATAAAACGTCGCAGGGCAAGAAGGCATTCATCGGCCGTCAAGTTATTAACTACCTCCATATGTATGGCGCGTACTGCTAGGCATGTATATAAGCAGATCCATCTCTTTTCATTTCCTGTTTTAGTACTCACGAACATGGGACCGAAGTAGTCTAGACCTGTGTAAGTAAATGGGGCACTATAGTTTACTCTCTCCTCTGGTAATGCAGGTGTTGATGGCAACTGGTATGGACCACCACCGTGCTTGATGCATGATTGACATCTCTTAAGTACTTTTCGTACTTGTACTCTCCCTTGCGGTATCCAATACCGTTCTCTGATGATATTTAATGTGTGAGGCACACCTACATGGTAATGACCTTCATGGGTCTCTTTTATAATATTGTTTGTAAAGTCACAGTCTTTTGGTAACAGTATTGGGTACTTCATGTCGTAGCTCCAGTTGGTGTTGCCCATACGACCCCGGCATCTAAGGATTCCATCGACATCTAAGAAGAGATCTAAATTTCTCACCAAATGTGTTTTCTTTCCTCTTAGTTCTTCAGGGAAGTATTGCTCTTGTATCCTTTTAACCTCAGACACCAACTTGTGGTATGTTATATTCTGTATATTATCGCTGTTATCAGTCTCATTAATCTGTACATTTGACCCGAGTTCCGTTAGATCACATGGGCTATCATTTGACTGCAAATGTTCTACAGGGTCCTCATTATAATCCATAGATTCGTCCGGTAGTCTCGGTACCTCTCCGAGAGCCTCCCCAACTGAAAAAAAGGTTTGATGTGCCTCATAGTGTCTATTTTCAGGCCAAAAGGTTTCTTCTTTCATCAGAAAATCAGGGCCGTTGTACCAGAGTTCCATCTTCTCTTTAAAGATTTCAGGTCTTGTTGCAATGTCTGCCGGGTTGGATTTAGTGTGAATATAACACATATCAGCTTGAGTATGGTTGCGCTTGATCTCATTCACTCTATTTGCCACAAAAGGTGGGAGTAGTTTGTTCGACCTCATCCAGCTAAGAACTACTAGGCTATCTGTCCAAATGTACTCTCTCTGTATTTGGAGATCCAAACTGTTCCTCACATATTTGAGGAGTCTACTTCCTATCAAAAAACCTAGTAGTTCTAGCTTGGGTATTTTCAAATCGTCCTTATCCTTAGGTTGAGACACGTGCGACTTTGCCATCACAAACGAGACTGAAGTTTGCTGTTGTCCCACTGCCTTCAAATAAATTACTGCAGCGTATGCATTTTTCGATGCGTCTGTGAAGCAATGCAAATAATATTTGGTGTCCTTTTTAGCCGTATCAGCCCCAATGTGTCTCGAGATTTCTAAATTCAATACCACTTTCAGATCTTCTAGGATTGGTTCTATGGATCTGCATAAGTCCTCCGGCAGTACCATATCCCACTTTATTTTTGTATCACAAATCTTTTGAAAGAGAAGTTTCATAGGCAACACTAATGGGCAAACAAATCCACAAGGATCATAAATTCTTGCTAAGGCACGGAGGACCTTCCTTTTAGTATTTACTGGCATATCTGGATTAACATGACTCTCTGTTACTTTTAATTTTAGTATGTCTCTATCAGTGTCCCAGTTTAAGCCGAGCACCTTAACATTGTCCCGCTTGTCTTTTAATGCTTCTGGTATTGATTCTAAGAATTGTTTGTCATTAGAGGCCCAGTCTCTAATATTCATTGCTATCAGATTAAATGAATCCCTAGTACGTTGGTATATCTGCTTAGCCTCTTGAACTGAATCAGCTCCTGTAACCAGGTTGTCCACATAACATTTGTCCGCTATGGTCTTCAGCGTGTCTTCATTGGATTGGCTCATGTGATGTCTAATAGTGGCGGTTAGCAAGAAGGGACTCGATATCACGCCGAAAGGTACCCTGCAGAACCGTAAGTATAGTAGGTTATCTTCTACTGCCCCTTTACTTATATCTTTAATCCACAGGAACCTGGTCACATCTCGGTCTTCGTTCTGGAGCCCAACTTGAAGAAATGCCTTCTCTATATCAGCAATTATCCCAATCCTCGAAGTCCTGAACTTTAGGAGCAATGCAGTAAGATCCTCCAGCATAGATGGGCCACTGTATAGGCATTCATTTAAACTTTTATTTCCAGTCGTCTTAGCAGAAGCATCATAAACTATTCTTCCTTTCTTGTCCTTTTGTTTAATCAAATGATGAGGAAGATAGTGGACAACCTGCTCTTCTTTATCCAGATTCAGATCAATTGTTTCGATAATGCCTAATTTTAACTGTTCTTCCAAAATGCTATCATACTCTTCAAGTGTTTTTCTGTCTAATCTCTTCAATATACTTTTCAAACGACCCAATGCCAAGCCGTAATTTGATTCAAGATCTGGTGGATATGTAATCCATGGCCATTTTACCAGGTATCGACTATCTTCGCATTGGACAGTTTCATTGAAGTGCTTCACAGCTTCTTCTTGTCGAGTTGCTTTGGGTGAGTCATTTATCCCTATGCTTTCCAGGGACCATAGAAACTTTATATCGATATTTCTCAAGGGTAGATCTGGTTCAGCAAAGTATGGGCAGGTTGGCATATGACATTGACAATAAGTCACCACGGAGAGTACATCTGTATCCACATCAAGGGTAGCAATACCAGACGGTATCCAGCCAAAATCGGTGTTAATTGCATATAAGTTTGAAGCAATCTTGATTTTTTTATCACGTGTAAATGAGCTGTAGAAGTCATTTCCCACAAGCAAATCAATGGAGTCTCCAGTAGTTTCATCATCGGCCAGTATGTCAACTTCATCATGTTTGAATGAAGGTACTGGAATTCTATCTGTGATTCGTGGTACTATATTTACTTGCAGTTTCCTGATGACTCCACGCTTTGTTTCTACCTCAATGACTGTCAATGGACTGGGAGTCCTTTGAGGCTCAGATGCTCCAAATGTGTAAATTAATAGTAGATCTTCTCTGATTGCAGTCAGCCCCAGTGATTTTGCTAGATTCTCGGTAATATAACTGCGTTGGCTACCACTGTCAAGGAGAAGTCTACATCTTTGTGTTAAATTATTGCTGGGGTTTTTTATGGCAGCTACTGCGGTCTGTAAAAAAGTACAATTGGTTGAGACACCAGATACTGTTTCAATAGGAGTAGATTTTTTTAATATATGCTCACCAGTAGCAGGTTTAGGACAAAAAATCATTAAATGATTTTCTTTGCAGCGGAAGCAAGAGATACGCCTTCTACACGCTTCAGTGTCATGGTTTTGGCGCAAGCAGTGCAGACACCTGCCTTTTAGCTTTTCCTTTCTGGCTTCTATTGATTTAACCTTTCTGCAATCAACACTCGCATGATTTTTCATTTTACAAAAAAGGCAAGGTTTTCTGGCACGTTTAACAGGAGGTCCTTCAACTGGCTCATCCCGACGTCTCTTGTAACTTAATCTCGGTTTTCTTGGCACCATTTCAGCAACTGTTTGTAAAGCTTCAGTGGTAGTTGATGGTTTACTTAGCATGCTAGTCATTGGTGTTAATGAGGACTTTTCCATTGCTGTAACAATTCGGTGTAGGCTTTTTCTTATTGCGGCCATACCGTTATCCTCTCCTGAAATAAGATGATGTTCATGTACAACTTGTTCTGGGAACTTCGAGAGCACCATGGCTCTTAAATGGTTGCCATTTACAGGTTCACCAAGCTTCTCCAGCACCCGCAGGTGGCATTCTATTGCATCCAGCACACTTCTGCAGCTTTTCCAGCTGTACTCTGCTTGTACAATGTTATTAAGTGACGTGTAGTGAGTGTCTATCAGAATATCATCAGACCCAAATCTTCTTTCCAGAGCTTCAATGGCTATGGTGTAATTTGCATCAGTAATGGTTAGACCTGACACTGCTTCTAATGCCGAACCTTCTAAGCATCCAAGTAGATAAGAAAGCTTGTCCGCCTGTGCAAGAGGCTGTTGGTGCACATTGGCTTTAAATCGGTCCATGAACTCGGTCCACTTCAATTTGTCTCCTGAGTACTTAGGAAGAGATAGTTTAGGTAGCTTTACCGATGAAGTCTGCTTATTTAACTGCAAAACTGCTTCAATTTCCATCAGCACATCCTCAGCAGCAAATTGATCGACATTAAATTCTCCTACATTTACATTTTCAGCTTTACTAAGATACTCATAGAGCTCCTTTTCGAATGCCGCTAGTAAGTTTTTTAGTGTAAGTTGACATATACGCATTGTTTCCTCTGGTAGTGACCCCTCGTTACGACCTTTTGCTAAAATTGTCATACCTTCTTCTTTAGCGGCATTCAGTCTCTGCCTTCGCAGCTGTAGTCGGTTGAATAATGCTTCCATTGTTTTGATATTCAATAAATTATCCGTGAAAGATTGCTCGTCGTCGTTGTTGGTAAGCTCGGGTAAACTTTAAGCGTCGAATATGCGTTCAAAACGTGTGATATGCGTTTTGCGGACGAGTCTACCGGCGTGGCTTTTGTTTACAGGTGGTTCGTTCTCAAATAGAATTCTCATAAAACTACGGTGCAAGCGATGTGATCCCCTGTGGCGTCGACTGAAATAGATATAGAACGCTTTGTTAAAGTCTCTTTCGGCCTTAATACCATCATTAGAATGTAAATTTTGATAAATTTTGCAATGTTCTATTTTGTATCATTTTGAACTTATAAATTTTACCTTTGATCAGTCGATGACTGGCTCGGGGAACTCTTATCACTCACACTTAACACAAACAACAATCTTGCACTAACTTTCTTGTAAACTTAGTAGCGTTTGCACGGAAAAATCAATTTTATTATATTTTACGAAAAACTACTGGCCAACTTTCGTAAAAGAAAAACCATAGACCAGATGAGACCACACGAAGAGCCGGGCGGAACCGGCTATTAGCGCTGTACGTCAAACGAAAAACCGGTTATGCCGTAAAGACTGTTTCACACTGTCCGTCAACGCCATGTCAGATTGTAAAAAGCATTTTTACACAGCTTAAATTAAAAAAGTAGCCGTAAAAACAAAAAACTTCCGACATAAAATATACCATTTTAATTAATAAATTATAGGCACGTTTCCGTTTATTTATTTATTTATTTTTAGCGATTGTATTCGTCCAATCTATAATAGTGCAACTCGTAACAAGTCGATTCGCCCAGAGAAACATTAAACAACCATGGCTCTCTTTCACCCTGCAGCACAGTATTGCAAATGACACTTCGTTGGGACACATCGATAACAGCATGCTAGGGCCCACGATAAAACTACGAGTTTAATAAATTTTATCCACAGACCATATCTTCATCTGTGTGCACCTTAGCGCTATAGGGTGACAGAGATCCTCCTCCTGTGGCTGTAAGTCATTGGCAATAGTGGTCTAAAAAAAAAAAAATCGATTGCCATCTACAAAAAAACTTAAGTAAACCTATGAAACATTATTAAATTTATGAAACTCATCATTTCGTACTAATAAATGCACAAAAAATGAAAACAACATTTTAACATCGTTTACGATCTGCCATTCAGTTTTGAGATATGGTAAAATCTATAAAATAAATACAAAATGCCGTTTCCAGAATAAATTTGAACGAGTAATATTTTCCATTTCGCACAAAGGAAAACCTTAGAGGTTATTTAAGTTATTTTGACATCCCAGCATTCTCCACCATCTTATATCGTGCACTCTGTACTACCGCTAATAAACATGAATTTAATGCCTAAGTTCTCTGTACAGAGTTAAGACAAACGACATAAATTTCACTTGAAATGTTTAACAACTTTAACAGGATAAAGATCAGGTGTCAAAACTATGAGTTGACTATCGACCGTAGTTAATATCTATAAAATGTACTTGATGACATATCATTGTGTGAGGGCCTGGTCTGTCCAGAGTTACCCTCCTACGGTCGACTACGCCTCCGGTCTAAGCACAGTCTCCAACGTGCCTGGTGTCTTACGTTTAGCATGTGACCGGTCCGGGCTTTATTAATTGTTATTTAGGGTTGCCGTACGCAGATGCCCTAAGCATGACACCAGCCGGACGCGGGGGCTTTGCCCCCGCGAGGACCTCCACCTTCCCCATAGTCCTGGCCTCGTTGCTCCAACTCGTAATCGACTGTAGTTACAATGACTTGCCTGTGTGCTACCAATACACGCTCTGATGAGCACCCGGGCTCCCCGTCCAATGTCCTTGACTACCAATGTACCTTGTACTGCAAGATTGGACTCCATGTTAGTGGAAATTATTAATGGTCATGATTAGTCTACTCATCGTTCCACAACCTATTGCATTTGTCGATTACTCAAAATACTAGGTAAGAACACTTACCAGAATGGTATCTGGACTCTCGTATCCCTCCTAGCGTCCAGCTCAGACCCACCGTCGAGCTACCTTTTTCGTGCCGCTCCAGAGTCAAGTGTGCCAACATAACCAGATTAGTCTAAGCATAGGTAAGCTAAAAGCAGTATTGCTAGTGCACAAATAGATAGACATTTAAAAGTATGAGGACACACTTACCGATTGGTTTGCGACGACTCGCGCCTTGCGCGACATCTGTGTCCGATACTTATGCCGTTACCCAAGAACGATATTTAAGCCGGTCGCAACATATCAGATCTTATTGCCGACGGATGTCGTCATATATTTTTGCCTTCTACCATGATCAGATATTTTTGCAGTGCTGTCCATAATCATATATTATTGCTGGTGACTGTACCTCTAAGCACTTGTTCCATCTTCGTTCTAAAGCTGTAATGCCCTCTATAAAATGACTTCTTTCAAGACCGGCAAAATACTCTTCTACGGCGGCAATAACTTCATCATTTGTGGCAAACTTCTGTCCACCCAAAAAAATTTTTAGTTGGGAAGGTAATCTATAAACAAAATTCCATTTGCATCCCAGAAGACAGAAGCCATCACTTTTCCAGCCGACTTTACAGCCATAGTTTTTTTAGGAGCCGAACACCCAGATTCAGTACACTGTTTTGATTGAATTTATGATTCTGGCGTGTAATGGTGAACCCATGTTTCATCTGTTGTTATAAATCGACGTATAAAATCTGCTTTATTTCTCTGAAAACGATCCAAGCATGCCTTCGAGTTTTGCACCCGAATTCTTTTTTGACCGTGCGTAAGCAAACGCGGCACCCAACGGGCGAATAACTCTTTCATATTTAATTCGTCACTTAAGACATTATATACCCGTTCTTTCTAAATACCTGTAGTGTCAGCTATTTCAGATAGCTTCAATCGTCGATCTGCTAGAACTATATCATGTACTTTGGACACCATTTCCGGAGTCGTGACGATTTTTGTACGTCCGGGGCGGGCTTCATCTTGGACACTTGCACGGCCGCGTTTAAACTCAGCCACCGAGTTTTTACTGTGGCGTAAGAAAGAGCACATTCACCCAAAACATTCTTTAACTCTTCATAAATATCAAGCCCCTTCATATCCTTCATAAAAAGAAACTTAATCACCGCTCTTTGTTAAATTTTATCCATTTTGAAAAACAACAGACACAATGTATTTTCAAATGCCAAAAAATCAATAGAATATTCAAGCCACCAAATTCAAATTTAGAACAGAGATAGCTGCACCATTGTCTGTGGTATTGTATCTGGCTCAAGTTTAGAAGAAAAAAAAAGATAAATGGCCTTTGATCTGAACATGGCTGGGTATCATTGCGCTCCTTTCCAAAATCAATATAAAAGAAATAGAATCGTCCAAGCCCACTAAAATCAGAAGATAAAAGAAAACAAGAAAGAAGAATAAGAAAATGCCAGAAACAGAAAAAACTCAAAATGTCATACTAGCCAACGGACTGAAACCGTTACGTCTGGGTATTCAAAATGGAGATTTATCGTCGGAGTGCGCAAACTCAGAAAAATGGAGAAAATGGAGACAGAAATTCGAAATATATTGTGAAGCAAATGACCTGGAAAAACTTCCAGAGAAAAAGAAAATAGCGATACTACTCAAGGCGATTGGCGATGAGGGACTGGAAATCTTCGACTCATTCAATGTTCAACGGTCAACGGAAACTTTAACGGCAATTCTAGAAAAATTCGACAATAAATTCAACGCTTGCAAGAACACCACCGTGGAAAGGTACAATTTTTTCACGCGATACCAAAAGGAAGAATCACTTGACGAATATGTGACAATATTAAATAACTTAGCCGCGAGTTGCAAATTCGAGACTCTAAAGATTCGCTAGTTAAAGATATGTTCATCATCGGTGTAGTATTGTCTATGGTTCGATTCCCATCCTGATTTTAGAAACAAATAAAATTGTCTATGACTAATCTACAACTGAACTTGAAAGACGTGTTTCATTGCACCATCCCAATAATAATTAAATATAATTAAATAATCATCCCCCGCGCCCAGCACATGGTGTCAGAAGTCGAAGTCGAAGGCGAAGTCAAGAAAAGGTGCAACAACAAACAAAAATGGGTGGCAACGACGGAAACGAAAAGGTACATAATATCATACTAGCCAACGGTCTTAAACCTTTGAATCTTACAAAAGAGAATGGCGGCAAAGAGTGTGCAAATTCCGAGAAGTGGAAACTGTGGAAACAGAAATTCCTCATATATTTTGAAGCAAACGACTTGGAAAAAGTTCCAAATTCGAAACAAATCGCAATATTTTTGAATTCTATTGGCGATGAAGGACTTCATATCTATAATTCATTCCATGTAAATTCAAAAGAAGAAACGTTAACGTCCATATTAGAAAAATTTGATTCGAAATTTAACGAATTCAAAAATGTAACGGTCGAAAGATTTAATTTCTTCACCCGTTATCAGAAACAAAACGAGAATTTAGACGAATATGTAACATATTTAAATAATTTATCGTCAAGTTGCAAATTCGAAGCACTAAAAGAATCGTTAGTCAAAGACATGTTCATAATTGGAATTAGAAATGGACAAATAAAAGAAAAACTTCTACAAAAGGAATTCAAAGACATCAACGAAGCAGTCGAAGTAGCCAAGACCATGGAATTATCATGCCAAAGATCAAGAAAATTGGGAAATGAAGAAACCGACATGCAAGTTCAGGCAATATCAAGAAACAACCAGACAAGTAAAGGTTCAACACCAATGAGACATTCATCAAGATCAAGATCAAAAGTCGACCTCCAGCGAAATAACAGAAATAATAGTCACAGCCGAGAACGAACACCTAATCATTATTTTTCAGCTAATTTCAGGTCAAACAGCAAATCAAATGCAATTTGTAAAAGATGTGGTCAACAACATCGAGTCAAATGTCCCGCAAAGGGTAGAACTTGTTCTATTTGCAAGAAACTGAATCACTTCGCGATATGCTGTTATTTCAACGACCAGAATAAAAACAAGAAAAATGTAAGTTCCGTTATGTCCGTTAATTTTGAAAATTTAAATGAATATGACATCAATAATCAACATAATTATAATTATTCAAATGATTTTATAATAAATGCAGTAAATAATAACCATAATTGTAATAATTCGCATAATTGGAAAATAAATGTTAATTTTTATGATCAAAAATTTAACTGTCAAATTGACACTGGAGCAGACATTAATGTAATCTCGTTAGAAACTATACGACATTTAGAAAATATGTGCAATATTCAGATCCCTATTCAAAGCTCGAATGATAAGATTTTCACATTTTCAAGACAATTAATTGATAATTTAGGTAGTGTTACACTGGCGTGCAAATTTGATAATGGTTATCATGTCAACATTAAATTTATTGTAGTGAAATGTAAATGTGCGACAATATTGGGTTGGAAAACATGTGAAGAATGTGGCATTGTGAAAAGACTATTTGAACTAACAAACACACAAAACATTAACCAAAACCAAAGGTCAGTACAAACAATTATCGAGAATTATGCCGATACTTTCGAGGGGTTAGGTTGTTTACCATCTGAGGCTCATTTAGATGTAGATACAAGTATCACACCAAAAATATGTCCGGTTCGCAGAATTCCATATGCATTACACCCTAAGCTAAAGTCAGAGTTAGATAGAATGCAACAATTACAAGTCATTGAGAAAGTAACCAAGCCAACAAACTGGGTTAACGCGATAGTCCCTGTAGTAAAACCCAATGGTGAATTACGCATATGTCTAGACCCTAGAAACCTAAATAAAGCTATTAAAAGACCTCTTTTTCCTTATCCTACTTTGGACGATTTACGCTCAAAAGTAGCTGGTGCTGCTATTTTTTCAAAATTAGATGCAAACTCAGGATATTGGATGATCAAACTAGATGCAGAAAGTAGTGACCTCTGCACATTTAACACACAATTCGGTAGGTATAAATTCCTTCGCTTACCATATGGCATAAATTCAAGTGGTGAAATTTTCCATAGAGTAATGACAGATCTGTTCGGTGATTTACCTGGTGTTTTAATATTCGTCGATGATATACTTGTTTATGGCTCAAACCAAGCAGAACATGATGCGAGGTTGGAAAATGTTCTTAGGAAAGCTAGAGAAGTCAATTTAAAGTTTAACAAGTCAAAATGTAAATTTAACAAGGCTGAAGTAGCATATGTAGGGCATATATTTAATAAAAATGGTATTTCTGCAGATACTTCTAAGATCGAAGCTATCATGAAAATGCCTAAGCCGGAGAATGTCAAGGATCTCCAACGTTTTTTAGGTATGGTGAATTATTTAGGTTCATATATTCCTAATTTAGCTCATGAGACAAGTTTACTTAGAGATCTTCTTAAAAAACAAAACATTTGGCAATGGACACACAGTCATGATAAGCAATTCATAAATTTAAAAGAACTAATTTGTCAATCACCTGTCTTAGTGCATTATGATGTAAACAAACCAGTCAGAATGTCTGTTGATGCAAGTCAAAAAGCTGTTGGTGCAGTAATTTTTCATGGGAAAAATCCTATTGCTTACTCATCCAAGTCTTTAACAAAAACACAAGAAAACTATGCTCAAATAGAGAAAGAATTATATGCTATTGTTTTTGGATGCAAAAAATTTCATCAGTATATTTATGGCAAAACTATACACGTAGAAACAGACCATCAACCTCTGGTGACATTGTTTAAAAAGCCACTTTCAGATGTCCCAGCAAGGCTCCAAAGAATGATGATAACTTTACAATCATACGACCTAGTAGTTTCATACACAAAAGGTACTGAAATGTATGTTTCAGATACTTTGTCAAGAGCTCCTGTCATGAATTTGAATACTGAAATAGATAAATTCGATTTAGATGAACTGGAAAACAACATTGTCTGTCAGGTAAAATTATTAACTTCTAACTTAGCAATAACTCCAAATAAGCTGCAACAAATTGTGTCTCATACAAAGTCAGATTTAACTTTACAAAAGTTAATAGAATATCATAAAACAGGTTGGCCTAACTGTAAACAACAATGTGACCCATTAACCCTACCATATTGGAATATTCGCGACGAAATCCATGTAATAGATGAAATTGTATTCAAAAATCAGTCTGTAGTCATTCCGAAGTCAATGCGGTCAGAAATATTACAAAAATTACATGAAGGTCACATGGGCATGGAAAAAACCAAAAATTTAGCCCGTGGCATTGTATTTTGGCCAAACATTTACCATGACATTGAAGAAAAAACAAGGCAATGTGAGACTTGTATGACATACAGCTCAAATAAAACAAAGGAAACTTTATTAAGTCATGAACAGCCAACATTGCCATGGCAAAAAGTAGCTACAGATTTATTTGACTATAAGAACAAAAAATATCTCTTAGTGGTCGATTACTATTCAAATTACATTGAAATAGCTCATTTAAATACAGATCATCGAAGCCAAACTGTAATAACACATTTAAAATCTATTTTTGCTCGACATGGTATTCCTCTACAACTTGTGAGTGACGGTGGTCCTCCATACAATTCTCAAGAGTTCCAAAACTTCATGAAGGACTGGGATATAGAACACATAACATCTAGTCCTCATTTGTCCAGGTCGAACGGGCTCGCAGAAATTTCTGTCAAAATTATAAAAAACATATTAAGAAAATGTGAGAGTTCAGGTACAGACATTTATATAGGTCTATTACAGTACAGAACTACTCCTAGAGGAAATTTAAAATCACCATCAGAACTATTAATGTCAAGAACATTAAGAACTAAATTACCTACTCAAACTAGCAATTTAAAGCCTAAAATTGTCAAATTCGCAGATCATTTCAAAAATAAGTCTGAAGTGATAAATAAAAGAAAGTTATACTATAACAAAAATGCTGATAAGCCCCAAGAATTTCAGCTAAATGATCAAGTCTATTTTAAGAAAAACCCTAAAGATCTAATTTGGTCGAAAGGATTTATCTTGTCTAAGGCTCAATTTCCTAGATCTTACCTAGTGAAAAGTGAAAATGGCACAGTATATAGAAGAAATACACAACATATTAAATTGTTTAAGTCATGTCTGCCACAGTCAAATAGTCATAGTCATATTAGCAACACAAACAATAACAGTCATAAATTGTCACAGTCACAGTCCAATCAGTCTAGTCAAACATTTACAAACAGTAAATATAGGTCAAATATTACTGTAAAGTCAAAAGGTCAAAGTCCAAGTAAGAGTGAAAAACATGTTAGGAGGGAAGATACAGTGAGATGTTATCACATTCCTGATTATATTAAAAAAGCTAAAAGTCAAATGTCAAGATCTGATAATGAAAGTCAAAACTGTTCTAAAACGAATTCTATGAATGAAACGTTTATGTCTATTGAGTCAAGTCAGTCAAATGTAATTAGTCCATTAAATAATCAAAGTGTATTAAGTCAGTCTAATAACCAAAATGTATCAAGTCCGTCAAATAATCAAAATGTATTAAGTCCGTCGAATGATCAAAATAATGTGTCAAATAATACAAATATTGTAAGTCCTATGTCAAGCCTTTATGATGAGTCAGATACATTGCAATCTCCATTGTTCATTGAAGTCAATGAAGATAATCAAGATATTGAATTTTTGTCAGAAAATCAATTAATCATATCTCAGTCAGATAGTCAGTCAGGCTCAAGTAACAATGTACAAAACTTACCTGAAATTATGGATATTGCGATTAGCAGCAATACTCCTGAAATAAGGTACAGCTCTAGAGGAAGATTGTTAAAGAAAACAAACAAATTAGACTTATAAAATAATTTATTGTAAATTAACAAACTTAGCTTATATCTAGATAATATGTAAATGACGATGTAAACACTGAATACGTAGTTTTAATTCACTGACATAATTTTGTATAATGTATTGTAATATGACTTCGAGTAATAATTAATTTCAATTGTTTTAATTTATTTAATCGAATGTATTGCAAATTTGTAGATTCATGTTTGTCAGATGATAAACAATGAAACGTCAATGTCAAATGCCAATTAAATGTCAATGTATTGTCAATGTCAAATTTACTTTTTTAAGAAAGGGCATGTAGTATTGTCTATGGTTCGATTCCCATCCTGATTTTAGAAACAAATAAAATTGTCTATGACTAATCTACAACTGAACTTGAAAGACGTGTTTCATTGCACCATCCCAATAATAATTAAATATAATTAAATAATCATCCCCCGCGCCCAGCACAATCGGCATAAAAAACGAAAATATTAAAGAAAAACTCCTTCAAATGGAGAACATTCGAGACGTCAACGAAGCCGTTACCTCAGCTAAAACGATAGAACTCTCTGGAAAGAGATCGAAGCACATAAAAGAACATGAAGAACAAAACCAGGTACAACAAGTCAGGAATTTCAACAGCAATCAAGCATCTACATCAAGACACACGTCAAGACCAAAATTCAGAAGCCCATCACGATCGAGAGCCAACCAGTCAAGGAGTAGAGACCGCGGGAACAGTTCACCAGCAAGAACCAGCAGCTTCAACAAAACGACATGCAAAAGGTGTGGACAAGTCCATCGCTTCAGGTGTCCAGTACAAGGCAAGATATGCGTAATCAGTCATTATGATGTCAATAAACCAATTAGAATGTCAGTAGATTCATCAAAAAGTGCAGTGGGTGCAGTTATATTTCATGAAAAAAATCAATTGCCTATTCATCAAAGTCTTTAACAACTACACAACAACATTATGCTCAAATTGAAAAAGAATTATTTGCTATACTTTTTGTTTGTAGAAAATTTCATCAATATATCTATGGCAAGACTATACAGGTAGAAACTGATCACCAACCTTTAGTAACCTTGTTTAAAAAACCTTTGTCAAATGTCCCTGCTCGTCTTCAACGAATGATGATGGCGTTACAATCTTGTGATTTAATAGTATCATACACAAAAGGCACAGAAATGAATGTATCTGATACTCTTTCTAGAGCTCCAATTTCATCCAACACAACTATAGAGAAATTTAATTTTGAAGAATTGGACAGTAATATCGATTGTCAGGTAAAATCACTAACATCCAACTTGGCAATAACTCAGAATAAATTACAACAAATTAAAAGTCATACTGAGTCAGATATGACATTCCTAAAGCTACAGGACTATTATTTAAATGGATGGCCAAATAGTAAATCTCAATGTGACCCTATAACTTTGCCTTACTGGAATATTCGAGATGAGATCCATGTGATTGATGGTATTATCTTTAAAAGCCAGTCAGTCGTAATTCCAAAGTCTATGCGTTCAGAAATACTAAATATGTTACATGAAGGTCATATGGGTATAGAAAAAACAAAAAATCTAGCCCGTGGTTTAGTTTTTTGGCCTAATATACATCATGACATAGAAATGAGAGTAAGAAAATGTGACGCAATACTAACCTAACCTAAACCTAAAATAAGTTGCAACCTAAAATAGGTTTTTGTTTATAGTTTTATGTAGGTAAGTAGGTTTATTTAAAATTTTAAGTCGATGCCATTAACCGTCGAAGACTTCCCTCTTGTGGAGACGATTCTGGCCGCGCCGCCAGGATTTCACTACCAGATTATTCTGTTGTACGGACTTGCATAAGTATGCCAAATTTCAGCTCAATCGGATACCAAGAAGTGGTCGAAAAATGGTTTGAAAATTCTGAAGCGGACAATATTTTAGGTGTAAGTAGGTATATTAACTTTCGGGATTTTAAACTTTTCGGTCAAATTCAAATTAAAAATTTTATTCAGCAAATAGGCAGTTGAATGTGGTTGAATGCTCTTTAACACGTCATTTTTTTTTGAGTCTGAGCGCTTTCGGAATGACCATGATTGCCAAAAAGAATGCGCCGCAAGAAACTTGGCACAAAGTATTTTTTTCTAAAAACGAGTTACATTAGCTGTTACAATACTTAACCACAGATAAATTACACAAAGAAACCTCACTCTATCATTAAAAAAATTAAGAGAGAAAAAAGAAAGAATACCGTATTTTAGAAACAAGTGTAAAAAATAATTATTAGAACAGCAAAACCAGAACAATTTACTTTGAGCAGGAGATGTATAGGGTCTCCAGGTCTAATATCTGTAAATATTTGAATTACAAAGGGATGTATAGGGTCCCAGAATTAATACTATAATACTTAATCTAAATGGCTTAGAGATCTCAAATAAGCATTCGACTTTTCAATGTTCGGCTTTCCGATCAAAGGTCATATAAAAATTCGGTCTTTTAAACTTCGGCTTTATAAAACGTAGGCCAAAATAACTATCGGCTTTTAACTTTCGGGATTTTGTACTTTCGGTCATTTGAAAACAGGTATTTCGAGCGTCGGTATATCGGTTATCGGTATTTTGTACGTTTGGTATTATGAATTTCGATGTGTTAAGCGTCGGCATTTCAATTGTAGGTAATATGATTTGTCGGTATTATAATACATACTTACTCCCGATTTCTTATAGCCAAATATTAGCACATACCGAACGTTTTGAACTAAGCAAGTATTATTTCAATTATACTTCACCGCCTTGTCCTCATGATCCTTATTCAACTTTAGCAAAATTTCTAAATAATGAAAAATAGGTAGTTTTTATTATTTAGAAATTTTGGTTTACTCGCCTATTAAGATTTAGATTTAGTTTGTATAGAGGTATGGAAGAAGGAAAGTGGTTTCTACATAAACTTGATTTTGACGGCAATTGTAAAGGAAAACGTCGTCGATAGTAAAATACCTACTCTTAAGACAAAAGAACCGCAAACCACGACCTTGGTACAATTCAACTGACGCTACGAACGAACTCTGCTTTCAAAGTCTTGAACGAAAATTCGTAGCACTCGTAGCCGATAAATGTCGTAGGCGCTGCTTAGCTACGGAGTAAAGCAATCTGCTACGCCTTATTATCTTTGACGCTGATCAAGGCTTTGATAGAAAGCAATTGAGATTGGAGTATGTTCAGCATTACCAAATTTGAACCCTTTTCTCAAATTTCTTTTAAGATGATGAAATAATATCATCATGTACTTCTATAGTTTTTTGTAAGGTAAGAGAGAATAAATGTAGAAACTGAATATTATTATCATATTGATACTACGTTTCTAATCGGTACAATGGAAAGTATATTATTATAATATTATGCGCACGTTCCGTTGTATATCACTCTTCCGCGTAATGGCAAGCGAAAGATGTACCTACAAAATGCGGTTCGCTAGAATATTGTTTGAGCAAGTAGTTTATCATTAATTAGTGCACGTGATGTAAACAACCGAGCTATAACTAAATATAACAAAACTTACTTTTCGTTTTGTTTTTAGGGTTCCGTACCCAAAAGGAAAAAACAGAACGCTTATAGGATCACTTTATTGTCCGTCTGTCTGTCTGTCTGTCTGTCTGTCAAGACCATTTTTCGCTGGAACACGTGGAGGTAGGATGCTGAAATTAATATCAAATACTCAAGCCTGAGGTCCCTTGAAGTTGTGAAAAAATCAACCTTCTAAGTCAACGCAATCAAAGATACAGTCATTATTAAGGGTGTTTCCATACAAATTGTCGTACCCCGAAAACCTAAAAGGTACTTCCAGTTGTCCTAGAAACTTAAAATTTGGTATGAAGGTAGCTCTTATAGCACAACAACTCAAAAAATTCTTAAATTTTTATGTCTGTCTGTAGATTTCACAGACCAATATAAGTTGACCCCACACTGCGTACATTTTGCTTAGGAGCAGGGCTCAGCTAACACTTGGCACTTATCCGGTTTTTTAGGGTTCCGAAGCCAAAATGGCAAAAGGAACCCTTATAGTTTCGTCATGTCCGTCTGCCAAAAAGTGCTAGGGTAAAATCTTGAATAAAAAATGGTTTTGGGGGACCTCCCCTACACGTAAAGTGGGGATGATTTTTTTATTTCTCGCCCACCCCATAGTGTGGGGTATCGTTGAATATTTTTGAAAGACCTTAGGGTCTTTCAAAAATATTAGGGGTGCTCGAAGTTATTCGTTTACGAACTATTTAGCTTTGAAGTGCTCATTTTTTTTGGAGTCCAGTGTCTGCCTCTACCAGAGAAACTGTTATATTTGGAAATGTGAAAAAAATCAGACCAGTAGTGCATATAGTGAATTTAAAAGGAAAACTATCAGAGATAAGCAGGCTTTACAAGTTTGGGAGTAATAGTTAATTATGTGTGTCTATGTCATTAACCGATGTAAATTGACCCTACACTGCGTACAGTTTGCTTTGGAGTAGGGCTCTGCTAACACTGGTTTCGAGTAGGTGTGATGAAGATACCTTTAAATTAGGTATCTACACCAGGGCTTTTTCGTAATGGCTTAGGAACCCTATCCTGGGCGTGTCCGACACGCTCTTGCCCGGTTTTTTTTGTTATACTTACTAACAGAGATGACATCACATTTATTTGTTAGATATAATCTATCTGCGGTTGGCGAAACACGCCCTTAGTATAAATATTGAATACTTATCTCAGTTAATTTTCGGAACAAGAACGAAGAAAAGTAGCAGCTATGTAATTTTATGTCGAATTACAGCTAATGGAATATCTGCGCACACATGGGTAATTGGCGGTAACATGCGAAGTTATTCAACGACGCACATGAAGTCCGCAATCCATTAGAATCCGTAAGGACTAAGACCAATCCACTCTGATTATAATAGAATGACCGTGGTCAGCAGTGGTATCGCCGTCAGATACAATGTATGTATTTAAGATGTCATAATTATAATGAACCGTAAATGTTTATTTTCAGCAAGCGTTCGAGCAAGTCCAGGTGATTTCCATGTGAAGTTTAGTAAAATACTCGACTAGTTAGGTATATTGACAACCAGGACCGTGTTTTATAAAGCCACAATTTACAATTTACAAGCGGAAGTCTCTTTCTAACAAAAGGTGATAGAATGAGACTTCCGCTTGTAAATTGTAACTTGTAGCTTTATAAAACACGGCCCTGCAGAGGCAATGGATGCACTATGGGTTTTTTTTTACCCCAGTTTAGTCTAGGCACTCAAAAAATACTCGTAAGTAGTCAGTAGAAGTGGGCTGAATTCTCTGCAAAATTTCTAACCCGACCTGTTTTTATTAGGATTAGGTCCGAAGCATCTTAACAATGAAAATAAATGCATAAAACTGAATTAAGTATGACATTATTAACCTCAAAGATGAAGGGAGTAGCAGTTACCAATAGACACTTAAAGACATCTCAAATGGACTCGCCTGGTCGGAACATTAACTGAAGAGTGCCGTGGAGGGTAACATGATAGATGTACTTAGCTACTGTTATATTATTGTATACGAACGACAGTGCACGGACCACAAAGCGACGAAGACTCGTGTGTTGCGAATATAATGATACTAGCTGTTGCCCGCGACTTCGTCCGCGTACATTTCGGTTATCGCTATCCCGCAGGAACTATATAATTTTCCCGAATAAAAAGTAGCCTATGTTATTCCTCAATATTCAAACTATCTTCTTACCAAATTTCATCTAGATCGGTGCAGCGGTTTTCCCGTGAAGAGGTAACAAACAGACAGACAGAGAGACAGAGATACAGAGTTACTTTCGCATTTATAATATTAGTTAGGATAAAATCAAAGCGACACTTTGTCCCTTCAATGATGATTGTTAACAGTCCTTCGAATAAAAACAAAATGGCATTTACCGAAAAATCATAAATTGGTATTGGTAAGTATCCATAGGTATGTAAACTGAAGAGAATAAAGAAAAAAGCTAACAAAATTATGGTACCTAACGAAACGAAGTTTAAGTTTTTTGTATCATTGTATAACTACCTAACGGCGGGTGGTAGGACCTTGTTTAGGTCCGTCCGGATCGCTACCAACATCTTAATCGCTAATCCTGCCGCTAAGCAGCAGTTCTTGCACTGCTGTGTTCTGGTGTGGAGAGTAAGACAGCCGATGTAGTTACGGGCACAAGAGTTATTCATCTTAGCTCTCTAGGTTGGCAACGCATCGGGGGTCTATGGGCAGTGGTGATCACTTAACATCAGGTGACCCACTTGCTCGTTTGTCTTCCTTGTCGTATAAAAAATAAATAAATAATGGAGGTAAGTATATGAATGGAAACAATTTTTTGGTTTTAGATAGTTCGGGATAGTATTTTTAGTTAACCGTTTAAATTACTGAAGCGATTATTGAGCAATTATGGAATACAGAGTTCTTGAGCCGTCAATGTAATATCACGCGATACCCACGCGATGATTTATTCCAGTAAATCAAATTCATATTTACCGATTTTCAAAAATAACCGCTGAACTTCGTGAATAATTCAACACTTATTAACATTTTTCTTGTCACTGTACGAAAATCAGGTAGGTAAGGTGCGGAACATGCAGAGGCCCAAGAAACCTTTTACACGGGTTTTTAAGTTAAACCTGCATCAATATACCTAGCTGCGAAATAATTATGATTAAGTTTAAAGAAACTTCTTAGAAGACATACTTCAGCTGTTTTAATTATATTTCACTAATCCAATGCTTTACCCAATTATGTACCTATATGCTTTACTATTTCAATACTTAGTAAAGTTTATAATGGAGCAAAGGTTATCACAAAAAATAACCTAAAACCTCCTTCGTACCGTTTTCGTACATACAGTATCCTTTTATCCTTTGCAACCGTTGACTTAGAATATATCTGACAAAGACAAGAAATAAATTTCCTTACCTATAAATTTAGTTACGTAGCCCTCCCTGAAATAATAAGCATTTGAAAGAAAGGTTATAATACAATACAATACAATACAATAACTCTTTATTGAACACCACATAACAGTCAAGACAAGAAATAAGGCACAAAGAAAATACAAGGTAGCAATGGGCGGCCTTATCGCTACAGAGCGATCTCTACCAGGCAACCATAATGGAATAAAGGTAAGAACATATTAAAGCAGGTGGTGCTAATTAAAAAGGTTAATAATAATAACCTAATAAGGTTAGGTATAATTAAGTTTTTCTAAGGGTTTTTTTAAGATAAATGAATTGATATATAGAACTACATAATTGTTGACATGATGACATGCCGCTATACATATCTGGCTTTATGGAGGCACAAAGGGATTTGAATCGAGGGGATTAGAAGCCGTATCAAATCTCTCCTCGTCTGAGCTATCTACCCGAGATTGCTTTTAAAATCATGTTCAGATTTAACCAACCACTGGAATGGCAATGAATCCACGCAAGGCGCCACCACATTTGTAATAGACTAGCTTATGCCCCGCGGCTTTGCCCCCGTGAAATATTTCATAGTGGGCTAGTTCCCTATCCCGTGTTAATTTCGAAAGATTCCTTCTTAGTGCACCTCTAGGATACTCAAGGTATAGATTGTGCACTAAAACACAGCTTGGGCACACTCCTTTACCCAATATAAAGACTACTATACTACCTACTTACGGACGTGTGATGACACTAGTACCACTTCAAGGGTACACGTAAGGAACATGTTTAGTCACTTTTTTTTAAAACGAGATTTAATCTCAAAATGTAGAGCACTCAATATACTTTAAGTTATCACTTGTCCCGTGTCCCGTGATATTTATTTATTTATACGAAAATTATGTGGATAATTACATTGTTTCAAACTTTCAAATCGCGATAACTCAAAAAGTTGCTAAGTGGACCAGACATGTTCTTCCGTGTACCCTTCATATGCTTGTGTTTCGAAGAATACTTGCAAAACGTTTTGAAGTACTGTGCCCTTAGTGTAATCAAAAAGCACAAAATACGTCTCGATCTCGTTTGCGTTAAAGTGTCAAATAGTATGAGAATTGTTTAACGCGAACGCAATCGAGACGTATTTCTGGGCTTGGTCGGCGATTACACTAGGCGCTCGAGCCTCCAGTGTAATTTCGACATATCGATCTCGTTCTATACTAATACTATAAGAATAGGACGTTGTCAATATGGGCCGCAAGAGGCGCTGGCGTTAAACTAGTAGGTAATAGAGACGTTAATGCGAACGCAATCCAGAAGATTTCTTGAGTCAATAATTGCACTAGGGGCTGTGTACATGTTGCTAACAGGAAATTTTCAAGTCAATATCAATTATGCTGAAGCTGAGAGTATGCATATAAGCAATTAGACGAAAGAGCGAAACACACCCTCACCTAATTGTATGTTTCAGTTTGAGGCGTTGTCAGGTGATTGTTATTCGGGTGGTACGTCGAGCCTTCGACATTGAACACACCCATCGGACGGAAAACACACACGAATACAATTCGACAAAATGTGCCAGTCACCCAGTGATAGTAAGATTAATATTCGTTAAACGAGTATAAAGACGTAGCTGTTAGGGGTAGGCTTTCGTAATGCATGTCAGCAATTCTACAATAGTAGTTTATGCAACTGTTACATAATGAGGGTCCTTTAAACACGAGTGTGTTTTTATGAAACGAGGCGAAGCTGAGTTTTAAAGTCTAATTATGTAGAGTTGTATTAATTACTACTTTATCTACATAGATTATCCTCCATTATTTTTAGATATTCATCCTAACTAATATTATAAGTGCGAAAGTACTTCTGTCTGTCTGTCTCTCTGTATGTATGTTTGTTACCTCTTCACGGTAAAACCGGTGCACCAATCTAGATAAAATTTTCTAAGAAGATAGTTTGAATATTGAGGAATAACATAGGCTACTCTTTATTCGGGAAAATTGTATAGTTCCCGCGGGATAGCGATAACTGAAATCTACGCGGACGAAGTCGCGGGCAACAGCTATTTTAAAATAAATGTACAATACAAAGTAAATAAAATTACTAAAACTAAAACTAACTTAAAAATTAAATTAAACCAACCAGGCCTGGACCTCGGCAGGGTGCCCATCACGCAGGCAGCATTCCCGCGCTGAATTGCGGATTCGTTTTTGAAGATGAAAGGTGAATTTCGTAATGATGGTCATTACCTACGCATAATAGATGACTTATGATATGTGTGTAGATAAAGAATCTTATTGTATTAGAGATCATTAAAAAAAGGCAATAAAATTGGAAAAATTTAACTGTCTTTCATTCGATATATCATGTCAATATCATGTCAAACATTCGGTAGTAATTTATTTACTTAACTAAAAAGCCATAAAAATAAAAATACATTAGCATAGCTATGAAAACAGTGAAAAAAAAAGAACTTATACTAACTTATTCTAAACCTAAAAATCAAATATAAAATATAGCTAAATATACAAATATAGCCCAGATCGTTGTCACTGGGCAGGGTGCTCATAAGGCTAGCTGCGTTTCCTCTTTGTATGGCGATGAAAGAGCCAGCCCTATGGTCACCTGTGGAACGCGCAAGTTTACTGTCTTATAATGATGTCTAAATTATGTTTTGTTTTAAATTGGTGTTTGAGAGGTCTCGTGATTACGTTTAATTTCAAATACCTAATTACTTTCTTGAGATTCAATTTTTAACTAAAAACAGCATTGCAACAGTCACTCAACAGCAACCTTTCAGCAAATTTTGGGACGAAAAAGGTCGTGCAAGTGTACCCTAAGTAGTTTTGAGAGTCGACGCTAGCAGATTGCAAACGAAAGACAAGCAGCTGTTTGAACGGCCGAAGCGGATCGGGCAAGTTTCAACACTGTGCAAAGTCCGTTCGAGATAAAGTTTCTGGCGATCCTTACATCAGTAGAGTTGCTTGACTTTCATTATTTTTTTTTTTTCACTTCCAGAACTAGGAACGTAATTTAATGTATGTATTGAGGTGTGTATGAAACGAGATGTTAAAATTGTCCTGTGCACAAAAGCAAAATTTTTCTCGTTTAATTTCAGTAACGAATGTATGAAAGTGACATTCGATTAAGGTAGATATTAGATTAGATTGGATTATTTATTAATTGAATAAAAATTACATCATAAATAAAAAGTTAACAATTCACTGATGATAATTTTACAGTTAGCTTTTTTATAATTTCCGTTCGAATAATATTCAATAGCAATTAGCTTTCTAGTAACAATTAAAGGTGAGGCGTACCTACTCTGACGAGAGGAGTTAAGGCATGATTATAATAATATTAAGCTACATGTACAACATATGACAGTGATGCTGACGATATAGCATATTTGTGCTTCTAATTGCTACTGATTAATAATAATAAGAGCTTGATGAGAAACGACTGTGCTACGTTACGTTCTTGTAATAAATTAATAACATTATGGATATGTTGACTTATGGATATTTGCTTTCGAGCACCGTTAAATTGAATTATAGCACGAATGCAGCAACAGTTGATTATTAATCCAATAGTGCAACTGTCACATTGCTATGTCGAATTACGCCGACCTGGGTTTGACGCTGATTATAATCCTGAGTTAGTGTCTAACCCAGCCCTATGCAAGTCGGCCTAATAGTGACAAATGGATAAGGTCCCGTAATTTTACCTACGATTACACCTCCCGTACTTTCTATTTCTGTGTGCAAGTACTGTATTTACACTACCTAAATGATTTATGAATTAATTATTGTCAGTGAAGAATGCTGCTTTCATTATTAAAAATTACTCTTCAGGTACAGATGGAAGCTTTAAATTTCCCATCCTTTTTTCTGGAGCTGCTGTAATCCAGGCAAAATTGGAAACGATGCCGTGATATTAATGACTTTCTTCCTGATATTGTAATCTGCGTTTAAATCCGGCCTCATTGAGGACGTTTAATTCGGCAGGCGCGGCCGCGGCGTAAGACCGATTACACCTCATAAATCTCGGAATGGGACACGTTACACATAATGACCCGTATTCGACACGGTATAAAGGGATACGGCGGCGATAAGACAGCGATATCTTGTATCTACTCGTGTCTTGCGCAATATGAATTGTACATCTTAAGAAACAGAAAATAAAAGCATGTTGAATACAGTAGAGTCTCAATATATTTTGATATACAGATAGTAACGTGATATATCCGGCGGCTCTCGCATTAGACTTTCGGTCTGTACGGTATCACCAGTACCAAATGAAACACTATAATAGAAATTTACTTACCTAATTTTAATTTTATAAACATTGACTCAATTCTTAACAGAATAGGGAGGAACGAGGATGAAGTCACAAAAACAACGGAATGAGCCACAAAACGATTACAGTTCGTGACTACTTAGAAATTCGGGTTCAGGCACAGAATTAATAATAAACAATGTCGCCGCTTTTAGCCCTACACTTGCTATTAATGCACACACGCAAAAGCACTACGCAATCATGCACATAATTATATACTAGTGTAGTTACACACTGTGGATGAGTTCCGTAATTACAAATGCTGTTAGAACTCAATACATGTATCACGGGCATAATACTGAGTTACAATTACTGCTCTTGCGGCGTATGCGTCACAAGGGCGGCGAAGAGGTCATGCGACCACATCCACCACCGTGCCACCTTTATCCTCTTTTTTAACCCCCGACGAAAAAGAGGGGTGTTATAAGTTTGACCTGTGTGTCTGTGTATCTGTGTATCTGTCTGTGGCATTGTAGCTCGTAAGCGGATGGACCGATTTCGTTTTTTTATTCGAAAGCTAGTTTAATCGAGATGGTTCTTAGCTAAGTTTCATTAAAATCGATTCACCTGTTTTTGAAATATCGAACTTTGAAATGACAATGTCGGGGGTTTTTCAACTTTTCTAAGTTGGTTTGGTTATACCCGACTGCGAAACGCTAATGCGAAAGGATAATGTGTTTATTACTAGTTCTGTGGGTTTCAGTGAATTCGTTCGTATTGATATCTCTTTTTTTTTGACATAACGTCATTGACAGCCGAAGTATTCGTAAAACGAATCCTGTACTATACTGTCTAAATGCTCACAAACTGCACTTTCGTATCTATATCGTTCAGGAGGTGAAACAAAGAAAGAGCTTTGCGCACAAGAGAGGGTGCAAATCTCCTTTTAACGATCGCTGTGGTATCACCTTGATGGTGTTGAATAATTTCCCACACTCGTCGTATATTACATTTTTGCGGGCTAACCTCGCGGAATATTCTAATACACAAAAGAACATGTGTTTTGTAAGCTTGAGGAATAATAAAGAGTGTTGCTACAATAGGCGGCGGGTAGTT
This sequence comes from Clepsis dumicolana, assembly GCA_963691665.1. NCBI lineage: Eukaryota > Metazoa > Arthropoda > Insecta > Lepidoptera > Tortricidae > Clepsis > Clepsis dumicolana. The sequence continues at coordinate 7,993,846 of OY829509.1, read as the reverse complement.
ACGTCGCCGGTAAACGGATGTAAGTGTTGAATGGCGAACAAGTTGCCAAGTCAGTGTGGGCTTTTACTGCTGTTTCATAAGGAAGTAACTCATTGCAAGTAAAACTCTGCCGTGTATAAAAGAACGCTCTTGGGAAACTTTTGACAGCACATGATACATATAACGCACCGTTCTCTATTCTATTGACTGGGAGTACAAATTTCCATGTTGGTTAAATGATCACAAACCTATATGCAGGAATTATTAAAAGTCTCAAAATTCACTAAATAGCTGTTGATTCTAAGATCACTTCGATGAAACTGGCAATTTATTCATGGGCGATGGTAATTGTCTACTAGGCGAGCATTAGAATACTATAAGTACTACTATAATTAAGCTTGGATTTAAACTTTTCTTCTTTATTTTTATGGTCAGTCGTTTGGTTCACACAGGTCTCTTATCATTAGAGTTGTTTATTACAATTTAAGCAATTCGAGTAAGAGTATCTGACGATCAGATCCTATGGCAATCTTTTTTATCAAGTACAGTACTTAGAAACATACACAGGCTATCTGTAAGTATACAAATTTATACACGCAGCACCGTTGGGCACTGTTGTGTTCCGGTGCAGCGGAGAGTCGTCCCTCTAGTCTAGGTTGGCAACGCAACTGCAAACTCCCCGGGGTTGCGGGTGTGTATGAGCAGTGGTGATCACTTACCATCAGGTTACCCATTTGCTCGTTTGCCTTCCTTGTAGAAATATTTTCAAAGTTTTCCCCAGTGTTTTAAGAAGTCCAGTGTTAGCAGAGCCCTGCTCCTAAGCAAAATGTACGCAGTGTGGAGTCAACTTATATTGGTCTGTGAAATCTACAGACAGACATAAAAATTTAAGATTTAGAGAATTTTCTGAGTGGTTGTGCTATAAGAGCTACCTTCATACCAAATTTCAAGTTTCTAGGACAACTGAAAGTACCCTTTATGTTTTCGGATTTCGGCAATTTGTATGGAAACACCCTTAATAATGACTGTATCTTTTGATTGCGTTGACTTAGAAGTTTGATTTTTTTCACAGCTTCAAGGGACCGCAGGCTTGAGTATTTGATATTAATTTCAGCATGCTTCCACCACGCGTTCTAGAGAAAAAAGGTCTTGACAGACAGACGGACAACAAAGTGATCTTATAAGGGTTCCGTTTTTTCCTTTTGAGGTACGGAACCCTAAAAACAAATCAATGATAGAGTAACAAATAATCCAATATCAAACCAACCTATTTTGAGTTTATGTAAATGCTGTGACGAGGAAACAACTATTGTCAATGGGTGTAAGGAATGTATACGAATTTCATTTTTATAATAATTGGACACAGCTAATCATATTGAAGCTATACGAAAATCGGTAAAGATTGAATCGATACAAAATCCTCTTTACTGTTGGCATTAAGATTATCTACTAGATAAAAAATACGATTCTATACGAGTATCTAGGATTATTTTACAAAATAGACGACTGCAAACTAAAGGAATAGGACGATGACAAAGCCTCAGCTAGACATTAATTTAGACTTCAGCTAATGCAAGCTCGACCTATTTTTAATCTCTCTTGAGGCTAAGAGTATACGATGCTTGAGCAGCAATATAGCTTTTACAAAATATAATCGGCAGCTTTGTAAGTTGTATGTTATTGCTGTTACAGCTGAACGCTATAGATCCAAGTTAAGCATGACAAGGACATTTATTTAACGTAGTTAATGATTTTGGTAAATGCTGTCGATAATGGAGAATCTTCTTCAGTTTTTATCTGAGTGTATCGAAAACAACAACAATACGTGAAAAACAAGAAAACTGTTCGTGTCGTTATTAAATCGAATCTTGACTTGTAGAATTTTCTTTTAGATTTGTTCATAATTTCATTTCAAAGCATCATAGCATCGATAAACATAGTGATTTACAAACACCTTTTTATTCTTGGTTAATAAGGCGTACCATTCAGTACAACTTAGGATGAGTTTCAACCTCCATAGACATCAACGGGCAGAGCATTGATTCTGTAAGTTCCCAACATTTAGGTGAATAGCTAAAATATTGTACCGATATTAGAGGTATAATTCCACAGTGGATTTCCCCTGCGACCCATGCTCATTACGCCTCGTCCATACAAAATGTTTCGTCTCCCTAAAGTCGTTATGGTTATCGACGCAAAGATCATTTTACTACGTAATTTAGTACCTAATAAAGTAAAAATAATTTAACATTTATTTTCAAAGTTCCGGAGGTAAACTTCGTACCTACGATCTGTCAATCTATACGTCTGTTAAAAACATTCGCCATAGAAAACTACGTAAAATATTAATGTTAAGTAGGCAGTAACGCTTATATTAAATACAAATTGCTTACAATTTACCTACTTACATGTTGTTATTGTTATTAAAAATAGAATGTACCTACCTGCCTAAATAAAAACCAGCCAAGTGTGAGTCGGACTCGCGCACCGAGGGCTCTGTCCAATTTCGTAGGTATACAAGTATACAATATACATTTGTATATTTTAATTTGTAACATCTTCGAATAAAAAGTTACTTTTGTAGCCGTCAGTACTACAGTTTAAGAATTACCTAGGGTAAACAATCCTATCATCAGCTCTTTCGTTTCAATCATTGGATTGGCGCCCAGATTTTGTTGGAGTTTCACCCTATTTGCTTTGGTCTTAAGAGTGAAGATACCAAGCGTTTTGCCAACATTAGGATATTTCATCTACACAAATTACAGTTTTATAGGTCTGCAAAGAAAAAAGTACTTCAAAACAACAAATAAACCTAAAACTACGACATAACATGCCGCCTCTTCTTGAGCACTTCTGTAAATGTGACTTTTACAAATGTAGCCTTATGAAATTCGCATGCATGGATATGAAACTCATTGTGAAATTTATGAGTGGTTGACATAAAAATGCGAGGCTTTCAGGATTGTGCATGTCTGCCCGGGGCACAATCTCGGGCTATACGAGCTCATTTGAATTCTAGACTCGACGCTAGAGAATTCTAAATTTCAAACGGCAAACGGAAGTCCATTACACACCTATCCACTTAATTTTCTTGCTCAATCTTTTATTCATGCCGAGCATTAATTTCACTAACTTTCCTTTCATCATCACACCCCACATTTGTAAATATGTAGATAAATGTAGAGCAAAATTACAAAGTATGTTGTTACGCTCTGAGGATTTCCTTGTTATTATAGCCATACCGGTATAATGCTAGCTAGAGTGGTGGGTGATAAATAACACCTTACGTGTGAAACATAATATAACCAGCAAAAATAAGTTGAAAATGTTGCAGCTCAAACACCACAGATAAAAGTAAAAGTAAAGAGAAAATTTAAGTATGTATTCGTGCCCGAAAAATAATAGGCGTATAATCTCGTAGTGTGCTTGTGTGTTATGTAAGAAGTGTTGAGGAAATGTCAAAGCAAAGTTTCCTCGAGCTCGGCGAAGTCGGCGAAGACACGGCCGTCTGGTAGCAGATTGAAGATGCCAGTTAAATTAAGTTGAACGTACATTCCTCCCATGCCATTCCGTTCTTCTTGCTTAACTGTGTATCTGACTGAGTGAAGCGTACCGTTTTCCATTTGTGATTCTTTTTCTTAACATCTTTATTTTTAGTCTCGTTTAACGGCCATCTTATAAATTTTATGTGCAAGATTTAAACGAAATACATGAGCAGCTAATTCGGCGTGGACAGAACAAACAAATGATCAGCATGAAAATGCAGCGTGTTTTTACGTAAAATTTATAACAGAAAAATTTATCTCGTGCATGATATTGATGACTTTTGTTATCATTTTGGGTATTTTAAAAAAAAATATGCGTATTTCCCAATAGGGGCCGTCGGATACGGACATAAGCTGTGTGATATATTTGGCGGGCCGACGCGCCTGAGCCTGATCGGATGTGATAGCATCCCAACCTCATGAAATACGACGTGGCATTTCGGGCCTCTTTCACCGAGCAGCGGCCTCGGAGCGGCTGATTTGAAAAAAAAACATGTGCGACAAACACCTACTGAACGTCGACATACTTAAACAGTAAAAAAAATTGGCTCGGCTTTAGTGACCGTCAGAATTACCTTTCCAAAAAAAGTTTTCCATTTAATCCCTTCAGATCAATGTAGCAGCTTTTTCTAATATAATTGTGCATTTGGCACTGAAACTCGCCCACGCTCAAGAAATAAACGTTACATCGATGTCTATAATGAAATGAGTTGTTAACACGTAGGTACTTTTAAATCAGTTTAGTTTGATTAAAATTAACGAGTTTAGTAAAAGTCCCAAACAAACTAACAAATTTAACTACTTCGTCTTGTATTAGAATTCGAAGTTAAAAGATTAGTGACAGACAGTGAGCAATGGAACTCCTATTTATAGGTAAGGGCATCGTCGCGCTGTAGTGTTGGCGACGTTACATTGTTATTTACATCGATCTATTAACAGTTAGGTATATTAATTTAATACTCTAAATAATAATGGAAAACTCTTCTTTTATTCCCGCTAGCTATTTCTGATACGATGGATAAAATTTATGCTATAACGACGACAATCTCAAACTCGCGCGGAACGATAAATCTGAATTATAAAACTTTTAGGCATATAAATCTTGATTAAATTGCTTTGGGAACTATTTCATATTTCATTCCGGAAAGACCCTTTTTTTCTTCGTTCATTAAACGCATTGAGTTTCGCTTCATTTAGGAGTTCGTTTTGTCTTGGTATAAGACTACAATATGCTAAATACGAGGGGCGGCTGAAAAGTAATCTAACACAACAATGAAACAAAAGACTGTCGTGGCTAATTTATTTTTATTTTTCTATATAGCCCCCTGCTAGTAAAATGCACTTATTAAATTTTTCAAATATTGAATTTAAACCATTAAAAAAAATCTTTCGGTTTGTCGTCAAAAAAGTTAGTAACCGCAGCCTTCATTTCGTCATCGGTCATACCCCTTCGTCCCCTGAGGTCTTTCTTGAGAAGTCTAAACAGAAAATAGTCACAGGGGGCTAAATCTGGACTATAAGAAGGGGTATGAACTAAAAAACAATTACTTTGCTCACCCGCGACCACTAATGACAAATAGTTATATCTGTGCGGCAAATGTATGTTTCCATGCAACACCTCCACCTCCACTGCTACACGAATCAACACATGCCACACAGACCCAACTATCACCACCACCACTATACTAAACGCTGACGCGTTTCGGCACTCTCCACGAGGCCATTTACGAAGCACAACAACAACCGCTCAACATGCCACCACTTCCACTACTGACATATGTAAACCATGTACTCAACTTAGTTAATGACAAAACCAACGTACCCACTAATATTTTATAAATTCCAAACTACCCTTTTATGTAAGTCCTAAACTACCCTTTTTTAAGAAATGAATTCCAAACTACCCTTTTTATTTTTATTTTTAATCTACGCCAGGTACCCCGTTATTTTTAACCGAGTACGGTAAAAAGAGAAGTCATGTTCTCATTATTACTATGACACATTATTAAAATTAGAACCAAGTCGTAACAAAGGCGAAGAAACCAAATTAACTTGTTCATTAATAATAGACCCCATGTTGTTGTACCTAATTATTTCCAATTGTTCTAAAACCGATAGCCGCAAACCCTTATCACAATAATGTAAAATTTCGTACGTATCTGAGTCTAACAACGAATGATTCGTTTCTAATAAATGCTTGGCAAAGTTTGATTTCTCTGGATGATCATGCCTATATGACGAGACATGCTCTTTAAATCTAGTATCAAAGCTTCGACCGGTTTGTCCAATGTATACTTGACTACAGTCGCCACAAGTGAGTTTATATACGCCCGACCTGTTCCCTTTATCCACCTTTTCTTTGTTATTACAAAGTCTAGAACGTAAAGAATTAGTAGTCTTAAAGGCAACATTGATGTTATTTGATTTTAAAATATTATAAATCTTGTCAGACAACCGGCCAACATAAGTAATACTAGATCTAAATTTGTTAGTAGGCTGAGATGGCAACGCAGAGTAAAGCATGCTATTCACTATCCGTCCCTGCTTCTTTTGAACCAGACTATTAACCATTGCTGTACTATAACCATTTGTTGTTGCTATCTGATATATAGTATGTAACTCAGAATCATAATGCTCTTTCAAAAGAGGTACAGTTAGTAGTCTATGTACATAACAATGGAAAGCAGCCAGTTTATGCTGCCATGGGTGAGTAGAATTTGCAGGTATGACAGTATCTGTGTACGTAGGCTTACGGTAAATTTGAAACTGGTGCCTATTATTTACTCTTGTAATAGTTAAATCCAGAAAATTTAATGAACGATTTTCCTCTAATTCTCGTTTGAACTTTATTTTTGGATGTTTGTTATTGAGAGCACTAATAAACAAATCTAGCTGCCTCATACTCCCCTTCCAACATAAAATTAAATCATCAACATACCTATAATAATATACTAAATTGCTGTTCCCCACTATATATTGTTTTTCAAAGTTATCCATAAAAACGTCAATTAGGTACAACAACATGGGGTCTATTATTAATGAACAAGTTAATTTGGTTTCTTCGCCTTTGTTACGACTTGGTTCTAATTTTAATAATGTGTCATAGTAATAATGAGAACATGACTTCTCTTTTTACCGTACTCGGTTAAAAATAACGGGGTACCTGGCGTAGATTAAAAATAAAAATAAAAAGGGTAGTTTGGAATTCATTTCTTAAAAAAGGGTAGTTTAGGACTTACATAAAAGGGTAGTTTGGAATTTATAAAATATTAGTGGGTACGTTGGTTTTGTCATTAACTAAGTTGAGTACATGGTTTACATATGTCAGTAGTGGAAGTGGTGGCATGTTGAGCGGTTGTTGTTGTGCTTCGTAAATGGCCTCGTGGAGAGTGCCGAAACGCGTCAGCGTTTAGTATAGTGGTGGTGGTGATAGTTGGGTCTGTGTGGCATGTGTTGATTCGTGTAGCAGTGGAGGTGGAGGTGTTGCATGGAAACATACATTTGCCGCACAGATATAACTATTTGTCATTAGTGGTCGCGGGTGAGCAAAGTAATTGTTTTTTAGTTCATAAATATGGACCTCCGCAAAGTAACGCCTGATTCAATAAATTATTTAAAATCGGCAAGCGTAGCCGTACAGGCACGTTTATATATCAAGTTAACAAAACAACACCGTTTAGCTGTTCAAAACATTTGGTTTAATCAACGTTGTAAGCATTTAAATGTTGTACCAAATTATATAAATTTACATAGCAATAACACTAGTAGGGCCGCTACGATAGCAATAAATAAGGCTCGCAAGATTTGGTTAAATGAGG